>SDVV010043947.1:0-10204 GCA_016164225.1 Gammarus roeselii
ATAAATAAGAGATGTTAGAAAAGTGGGAGTTACAACCCAATGACGTTCTCTGTGTTCTTAGGGATTCTGGAGAGAACATAAGAAAGGCTTTATCCCTGTCAGGCGACGATAATATTGATTATTCAGTTCATAAACTTCAAATTGTTGCTAGGAATGGCATTTCTCCGCAGAAAGCCGTTAGTGACCTTGTTTCTAAGTGCCGCACCATCGCAACACACTTCAACTATTCAACAACAGCAATGATGAGTTGACAAAAATTCATACGCGACTGCAACAGCCCACCGTTGTCCATGATACACCAACTCGATGGAACAGCACATTGCACATGCTGAAACGCGTTGGTCCTTGTGCTTGTACGCCGCTGCACGCTCCAAAATACCACTTCTAGATAATGCAGAATAGACGACTCTTTCTAACTGTGTTGCAGCGCTCGAACCTTACGAAGAAATCACGAAACGAATGAGTTCAGGCCCAGCATCGGTTTCCGACATCATCCAACTTATCAAATAATTGAAGAATTCTTTACAATCAAAAAATGAAGTGACTTCGTCTTCTTCATCATCCAGTTTTGATTTTAACAAAGGTATTCGAACAATGAAAAGAACTATGCTAAACGAGCTGGACACTTATTTAGATGTCAGGTACAAAGCTAAATTCTTCTATTCAGCCACAATTACCGGTGAAGTGAGGTCTAATGTTTGTCGTATGTGTGGAGAACTAACTGCGGAAGAGGAAACTGAAAGCGGAGGAGTCGAACCTCGCAAACCCCATCACAAACGACAAAAGTTCAGCGACCAACATAATGACTCACCAGGGAGCAGACATTCGGTGTCGAAAACAATGAATGTGCTAACGGCATCCAGCAGTGACGACGAGTTGGAAACGCCAGAAAAGAATTCGACCATGAGCATGGAGATAGTATTGAAATATCACAAGGAGAAATGGATTGCATTGAATGATATCTCAGAAACCTTTCATTGGTGGAAATTAAACGATACTAAATATCCTGTCCTGGCAAAATTAGCCCGAAGATTTCTCGCTTGCCCACCGAGCAGTGTAGCAAGTGAGCAGTTATTCAGTGGAGCTGGAATTATTTATGACAAAAACGTAACAGACTGACGGGAGAAACAGCTGGAAAACTGTTATTTCTTACAAACAATCTTGCACGGTTATGGTTTGACTACTAGTCAGCAAGTATACCTTACAGGAAAGGTGTGTGATACAGCAGCCTAGTTAAGTTCTTTCCAAAGGGTGGTGGTTGGGGAAAGTGGTTGGTGGGATGCGATGCAAGTAGGGTCCACGTCCCGCATCCTGGTAACACGACTCACAGACGGTCGTGGTTGAAACTTGCGGACATAATACAGGATTATCAGAGATTTGGTAAGTACATTCCCCTAAAATAGTGTTGAATTATGTTAATCAGATTAATTAATATGATTCCGACAAAAAAATTATAAAGTTTATTTCAAATAATTGTGAAAATATATAATATTTAATATATTACAATCAACTATTTGTTAAATATGACAAATATTAAATATCCGCATCCGCGCGGGTGTGAGATTTAATATCCGCATCCGCATCGGCGGATGTTGTTGTTGAATAGTTGAAGTGTGTTGCGATGATGCGGCACTTAGAAACAAGGTCACTAACAGTTTTCTGCGGAGAAATGCCATTCCTAACAACAATTTGATTTGAAGTTTATGAACTGAACAATCGATATTATCGTCGCCTGACAGGGATAGAGCCTTTCTTATGTTCGCTCCCGAATCCCGTAAGAATACAGTGATCGTCATTGGGTTGTAACTCCCACTTTTCTAACATCTTTTTAAATGTCTCTGAGGGGTACTCACCCGTGTGCCGTTCATTCAATGGTTGCGCACTCAGAACCAAGTTTACTTTTTTGTAGCTGTCGTTGATGGCATGCGCGGTCGAACTAAACAGAGAAACACCTGCAGATGTTTCACTCCACGCGTCCGTTGTGAATACAATTTTGTTGTCATGTAATCATTTTATTCTACCAATAAATTCTTAACAAGATCGGTCTCCATTTCCACAAGCACAACT
The DNA here is from genome assembly GCA_016164225.1 of Gammarus roeselii. Classification (NCBI taxonomy): domain Eukaryota; kingdom Metazoa; phylum Arthropoda; class Malacostraca; order Amphipoda; family Gammaridae; genus Gammarus; species Gammarus roeselii. The sequence goes on from SDVV010043947.1 coordinate 2,068, forward strand.
GAAGTCGAATCGACCACTTTGTGAGCGACAATTTTGCTTTATTTTTCAACTAAGACATAATTATAGCTTCATTACTTATGGATATGGAATGGTTCCAAAACACTTTCACAGTCATAATAAGCAACAACGGGTGGTTTCATTGTAGCGTGCATCGCCGTAATTTGTAAATTTCCCCTCCTTCAGACATAGATATATTTTGCGAGCCAGTACTGGATGAACACAATTTCACGTGACCTGCAGCTTTGCCTTCAACCAACCCTTGCATGCAAAAAGAACAGAAAAGTTTTTCCTCAGGGTCATATTTCTAAATGTTTTAATGAATGAAGAGAAGCAGGGGATCAAAGCGACATGGGTGGCTTCTAGAATCTGGACAGGATGAACTGTACGTTCTTCGCTGGCCTATCGCTCCCCCTGCAAATATTAAATAACCCATGCCCTTTGTTTTCCATGACGACTTGATACGGTCTGATATTCAGATCACATCCGGGTTTCTATGAGAGGAAAATCTTCTAAGGCCACAGGTTTGTTCGAGGCCAGCTAGAAAACTAAAAGTATGTGTCTTTGAATGGCAGATAAGTTAACTCTGATTCCCGTATTTTTTTGACAGGTTTGTATTTTCACACAAGTTGAAATGGGCAGTGAGGCTGGTCAACACACGATTGTTATTTTTTTGACCTAATGGATACAATGGGATCGCGGCCTGGTCAGTTTTTAGGTCAAGGACCATAATCTCCCTTACGTTTATTTCCCTCATAGAAGTTTATGTGCACACTGTTTACTGTCAGAATGGACCAACCACTCGCCTCTTCCTCTTACGACTGACCTATTTTGGAGGTCTAACCCGAGATCCTTGATGAGTTCACCCAGCAGGGTATTTTTTGTTAGAGTTACCGCATTTGTTAATAAGCCCCAGACCTCTTCTTCCACACACCCATCTTCATTTGTACAAACAGCTTGTTCAGTAGTTTTTGAAACTGACCTAATTTCGATACAGTATGCTTGACTAATTTATCCCTACCTTCCGTGAACATAGCAGAAATATTTACAAATGGATTTATAGGCTCAAACTTAGATATAAAAAAGTTGTTATCTACGAAGTCACTGCTAATGAGATCTGTAAATGTACGCTCATGTGATGGAACTGAACTCGGGTCTGGCAAAGATAAATATGTTGATGACGGGGGAGTACTAGACGTACTCGATGGTGTAGCACGGACGCAGTCGAAGAATCACTCGAAGACACAGTCGAAGACTCACTCGAAGACATAGGCAAAGACGCACTCGGGAGACGGTCCGACGGGCGGCTGAGCGGCGAATGGTTCCGGAACGGGGGCAGCACCGAGTTGCGGGCCTGCGCCAGCTTGGGGGCTTGCGAGCTCCCCGCCAGGTTCCGCCGGCTTTGCGACCTTTGGGGTATTCACCGCCTTCGATCTTGCGAACTTTGCAACTTTTTTGCTCGCGTTAGGTGGTGACCCTGTAGCTTTTTGGGAACTAGAAGCCATCGGAAGGGCTTGTAGTCATTGGAGGGCTTGTAGCCACTGAAGGGCTTGTAGCTATTGGGGTTGTAGTCATTGGCGTTGTAGCCCTTGGGGGCTTCTAGCTATTTGGGTTTTGGTCATTGGAGTTGTAGCTCTTGGTCCTGTAGCTGCGCATGGTCCCTGTTCCTCCTCCTCGCTGGTCTCTAACCTCCATCAATAATGTCATGTTTTCGTTTTGATTCATTATACAAGAAAATAATAAAATACATTAAGCAACGTGATCGTTTAACTCAGTTTTTGAAAGATATCGAAACTATAAAATAAAAATTAACAATGTTACAACTGACTAAGGTCCGCCACCAACGTGAGCAACACTGCAAATTCATGCATGAGCTGCAGCATTTCCTTTTTATACACCAGTGTACGAAACAGATACAGATACAGACACTAGGCAGCATCCCCAGAAAGGGGGGTAGCCGACAGCAAGGCGCACATCACACCCTCACACGCTCACATTCACACAACTTAGCCCTTTTGTGTTAAAGGGTTCAGCCAGTAACCCCGCAACATACACCCCGGGTCACGAGTGCAGTCCGAGGATCCGTTGTCAGCAGCGGGGCCCAACAGTTTTCCTAGTTTACCCCCGCCGCGTCATAATGTCCGTCCCCCCGCCCCCATCCACGACCATCTCGACAACGGATGCCTAGGGCGGGAAAGCAAATCACTCACGCCTGTTCATTGCACGCTCTTTCGCTACTTCCACATTCATTTCTCGCCTTCCTATCGCCTGCTTCACACCAACCATCCACCCAACCTTCTGTCTACCTCTAGGCCTGCTACCACTCGCCTCCGCATTCATCACCTTTTTCACCAGTCTCCCTTCGTCCATCCTCTCCATGTGCCCGAACCATCTCAGAACACGAGAATCCTCTCTGTCCTCCAACTTCTTCACCATCCCTGTTCTTATTCGAACCACGTCGTTGGTGATTCGGTCTCTCAGCATTACTCCAGCCATGCTCCTCAAACATTTCATATCGAAAACCTTTTCAACCTTCTTCTCTCCTCTGCTCTCGCCCCCCAAAACTCAGCTACGTAGAGCACAGTTGGGCGAACAACACCCTCATACAGCCCTCTCTTTGCTTCCATCCTCAACGTCCTACAGCTCATTACACTCTTCAGTGCACCCAACACTTTACACCCCCTCCTTCACTCGCGCTTTCACTTCAGTTTCCACTAGTTTAGTTATCTCCACATGAGAGATCAGATATTTAAAACACTGAACTTCCTACATGAGCTCTCCATTTATGGGGACACTAATTTTGTTCGCATCGGCAGTTCTCGAGCATCTCATTACTTTACTCTTACCCACGTTCACTCGAAGCTTCCTCCTCTCACACACTCTACCAAATTCAGACACTAGCCTACATAGTTTCTCCTCTGAATCATCAGCAAATAGCAACTGGCTCAACTGCCAACTCCGCCTATTTGCTTCCAACATTTCCAAGCCACGACCCAGCACACTTGCGTTCACCTCCCTGACTATTCCATCCATATAGAGGTTGACCAGCTAGGGAAACATCACGCAGTCATGTCTCAGTCCCACTTTCACTGTGAACCAATCACTCACCTCGCTCCCCACTCTGACACATGCTCGGCAACTCTGCCCCGCTTTCAACAAATGTCTGCCCACTCCATACAAACGCAACACCCTCCACAGCGCTTCCCCGTCAATCCTGTCGTATGCCTTCTCCAGATCCATGAAGGCCCCAAACACATCCTTTCCTTTGTCAAGGCACTTCTCACAGACCCGTCTCACTGCAAAACCTGATCAACACACCCTCTAACACTCTTAAAGCCACACTGTTCCTCTCAAATTACGCAGTCCGTACAGTTTGTAATCCTTTTGATCAGCACTCTCCCGTAAAACTTACCAACCACACATAACAGACTGATACCTCTCGAGTTGCAGCATTCAGTTTTATCTCCTTTGCCCTTATATAGCGGAACAATGCAGGAACTGCGTCACTCAATCGGTACCACGCCTGCCAAAAAATACAAGTTCAGTTACCTCACCAACCATCCGACAATCGTTACTCCACCCTGCTTCAGGCACTCGGTCGCAACGCCATCCAAACCAGGGGCTTCCCCTGCTTCCATACCCTCCCGCCTCCTGCACCTCTTCCCTAGTTATGTCCGCCACAAATTTTTATCCCAAAATTGGCATCCGAACACCTCCACCCACAGCAACAATGTCAGCCTCTCTTCCCAACAACAACTGGACGTTTTTATCTTTCACCACTTCCTCTTTTCCGGTCTCTCCCTTTCTCACCCTCTTCACCTCCTTTCAGAACATCTTCTTGTTCTCCTCAAAATCCTGACAGAACCGTCTGCCCTACCTGGCATCAGCGTCCCTTTTTGCTCTCTTCACCACCCGCATCACCTCGTTTCTCCTCTTTTTGTAGCTGTCATGTCACCACCAACTTCACCTGCAACCAATCCTCAAATGCTCCTCTTTTCCGTGGCACCCACCGCCAGTTTGACTTCCTCGTTCCACCACTCACAACCTTTCCTTCTGCACCCGTCCACACGGCCCGCACCACACACCTTCTTCGCACATCTCAGCAAAGTATCCCTTAACTTCTCCCATTCTTCCTCCACATCTTTCAGGTCCTGTCCTCTCACGTTGTCATATTCTTTCCTCAACGCCTGCTGGAACTCCTCGGCTCTACTTCTCACGTTCAGTCCACTCACTTTTAACACCTCTCTCCCTCCTCTCACTCGTTTGTTGCCCTTCCACTTCTGTTCCACTTTTAATCTATCTTCCACCAGCAGATGGTCGTGTTGTTTTTATCGCAGACCAATTTTCCCAACTTTAAATGTTTGAATATTTCAAATATAATTTTATTTTCCTCATCAGTTTCTTTCTCTTTCTCCGACATCATTTGGCGATGTTTCGTTCATTTTTCCAGATTGGTTTTCTGTCCGTGTATATGATATACAGCTGTTTCCTCCCTTGTTTCGTCCGTCTCCTCAAGACACTAAGTGAATATATATCAGGCTTTGTGCATTCTTCTAATTCCTGCTTTTAGAGAAATCCTTTGACGGCTTCGTTGGTGTCTAGAGACGCTTCCTCTTACGTTACTTGATAATGATGAGTATTTACGCCAGCAATTTTAAACACTTCACGATTGAATTCCGACTCGTCACCTTTCCTAAATGTCTTTATACTGGGATCACATGATTGCAACCGAACTTACGTACCGACCTTCAATCTTCTAATGGGTACTTGAATTCTTTGACGCTGAATTTTACTTATTTCTTATAGAAGTGCATGAAAATCTTTGGAGTCGTTCATCAATTGAACGCCAGAGGGGACAAACCCCATAAATCCCTCATGTGGCTTCATATTGTAACAAACCAAATTTTTGCATGTCATCTATATAGCGTTGTTGCTTCCGGAAATACATGTATTTCGCTATCTTTAACTTCAATGTTCACCCTCGCAGCTGGTGTATGTATGTTGTATGTATGATAAATTGATACATTTTTGCTCGTAAATTCATTAATTCACTCCCCTGGTCCGAACAGATTTTATTGGAGGTCCTCGCCACCTCGTCGGATACAGATGTATAAACTACAATCTTACATTCAGATGTTCTTGCTTTCAAGGGTCGTACGAACAGAAATTTGGTGTATATGTCTACGACAATGACTTTTTTTTCTTCTGAATATTGTTTTATACCAGCGATATCTGCACTTAGAAGCGATACAGGTCTTGCTGCCATAACTGCTCGTCAACTGAACTTCAAAGGAATTTGTTTATATCGCGTATACGTCTGTGACTCGCGTAGGAACGAATTGACATCATGTAGTCTAGTTCGCGGTATAATTTTTTTATAAATTTGATGCGACGATCATGCGTTTGAAAATGATTCTATAGCTTTGGGGTTATAGTATATACCATCCATTCTTCGTCTATTCAATTAATTATCTCAAATCTGACATGCGATAAACTTTATAGCACTAACGCCTGTTCAAATACATTTCTCTGCAATAGTTGAACGGATCAATAATTTTGAATCGCTTAGCTACATGAAATCGATCAATATATGACTATTTGTTCTCGTTCCACATGGAACTTACAAGCGGAGATAAACGATTCGATTTTATCAATTGCAAGAATTGTCTTACCGAAGAATCTTAATTTATTCAAGTCGCAAAAGCGTAGAATCAGAAATGAGTTGCGTTCCGAAAATCGTACGATCGAACGGGTAGCGTGGAATAGGGTACGATTAAAATAGATCGCACTTCCATTTGAGTGTCGCCCTCTGGAGAAAACATTCGCTATTATGCGTGGACTCTCACTGTCCATCATATAGTTATCGTAAGCGACAAGGAGTCTACTTTTCGATTTTCTTGAGAGTGGATTAAACAGATACATGTCCCGCATGAATCGTAATCTTCTCATGTTCTGCAATGGGGAAATGTTCTGCGCCTGGAACGACGATCTGGTCAATATGATCGATATATTTAGTAATCAATTTAGCTACCAAACAACTCATTCCGCTTCTTGAAAACCCGCTCACAAACAATCGATCGGGCTTGTGTAATATATTCGCCTCCTAATATGTTACTGTCTCTATGTCCACAAATGCCGAGAAACTAACTAATGGGGCCACGAACCTTTAATTTTTTTTTCTCTCTCCCTTGTAGATGTACACATTCCTAGACATTGCCAATCTCTCCACTATTTCCGTGGGTGTTAGTTGCAGCCTGCTATAACGGGCAAGAGCTCAACACCCCCATGGTGCGGGTAGAAGCCTGCCAAAAGCTACCCGCGAGGGGGCAAATGCTCGACCATGCAAGGATGATGTCCGTCTTGAAAGAATTCCATCAACCAGAGCCGATCGCTCAAGCATCTCATGCCGATGTAGACTGTTCGGATTAAAACATTAATATTGAATTTAATATAAAAGCTAATTATCTCAAATAGGATCGTGTCAGTAATCACTTTATTGGCAATCACTAACTGTGTTATTCTTTAACAAAACAAGTCGGGTCGTCACACCAGACTGCGCACTCCACTCCATCGGGGGGATGCAGTGGAGTGCGCAGTCTGGTGAGACGACCCCTGCCCACTGCTGTGATGACTCCATCGTCTACAGTTGCGGCAGCTGAGCAGACTACCTGCGCTACTCGGGCAACAGAGATACATACGGGCAGTACTCGCATAGCGTCATACGTGGCATTCATGTGTACTACTCGGTTACTACAAGCGTCTCGCCACATCAGCATGGAGGGTCTAACGTTCGAAGTTACGCGGTAACGAGACAGGTTGACCGTAGTACTACTACAAACGCGGAGGTACCTGCCCGACTACTCCCGTGGCGCCACAATAGCCAAACCCCTACGATGCGGTTACTGCCCCGGAGGTGTTGGTAGACCAGGCTACCCGCTCTACACCCAAAGAGCCAGCTGCGCACGACCACGACGGCCTGTCGAGTAGCCTGTATCCAGATGGACCTACACCCAAGAAAAGATACGGGGGAAGAACTCGTTAAACAGAGCAATTATAGGAGAATTCCGATATATGGAATTTCCGGAAACACATGTATCTCGCTATCTTTAACTTCAATGTTCTAATCACCCTCGCAGCTGGTAAAGCTTCAATGAATTTGTTGTATGTATGATAAATTTATACATTTTTGCTCGCAAATTCATTAACTCACTCCCCTGTTCCGAATAGATTTTATTGGAGGTCCTCGCCACCTCGTCGGATACAGATGTATAAGCTACAATCTTACATTCAGATGTTCTTGCTTCAAAGGGGCGTACGATTACCATCGGGAATCCTTATATATGATTGTTGAAATTACCCATACAAAACATTATTTGAAATTTGTAAACGTCAGGAATTAGAAGAGCTAGACTCTCTTATTTCACAGAGAGCATATCCCCCTCCCCGAGATGGACCCTGCCCAGTTAGACTTTGATGATGATGATGGTATGCATGACTATCAAACTGAACAGTCATTTTGGATGATTCAGAATTATTTAACGCTTTATTGCAGGATGACAGTATAGATGAATCCGTGGTAATTCGAACTAAAGATTACAAGTAGTAGGTTTAGCACCGAAAGTCGCCCTGGAAAAGGGGTGCGAAAGTCGCCCTAAAAAAGGGGCGCGAAAATCGCCCTGGAAAAGGGGCGCGAAAGTCGCCCTGGAAAAGTGGTGCGAAAGTCGCCCTGGAAAAGGGGCGCGAAAATCGCCCTGGAAAAAGGCTGTGCAAATCAGCCCTGGATAATTAGTGAGTATGTATATTATTTGTGAAGGATTTAGGATATATGTTATTTATGAAGGAATTAGGATATATGTTAATATAAAGGTTTATTATTTGTGAAGGAAATTAGATTTGGCTATAATTAGTGACTCTATGTATATTATTTGTGAAGGATTTAGGATATATGTTATTTGTGAAGGATTTAGGATATATGTTATTTATGAAGGTATATTATTTGTGAAGGAAATTAGATTTGGCTATAATTAGTGAGTATGTATATTATTTGTGAAGGATTAGATGTAGGATGGCTAGATATTTGAATCTGTTTATCGAATGTATTGCTTAGGTCGTTTGTTATTTGTTAGTGACTCAGACGTTG
>SDVV010043948.1:0-10203 GCA_016164225.1 Gammarus roeselii
TATATTGTAACTTCGGCAGGGTAAATATCACTGTGCTGAGTGCTCCAATTCGTCTTTCCGCTATGTTATCCTGAGGATAAGGAATATCAGGATTCTCTAACATTAATATGAAACAAAGATATATTGGTTCAGTAGGTCACTCATTATAGTGTCATCAGTTTCTAGCTCACTATCATTTCCAAGAAGACCTATTACAGGTCTATTTTTTTGCAGTTAGGATGTACCTAAAGAATCTGGGATCCCGGGAATGTGGAGAAGACTGAAATAGTGGAAACTGAAATGGTCGCAAGTGAATGAAGGGTGTTAAGTGTTGAGTGCACTGAACAGTGTACCGAGCTGTAAGATGTTGGGGATTGAAGCAAAGAGAGGGGCTGCATGAGGGTGTTGTTATCCCAACTGTGTTCTACTGAGCCGAGACTTGTGGGGTGAGAGCAGAAGAAAGAAAAAGGTAGAATGTCTTTGAGATGAAATGTTTGAGGAGCATGTCTGGTGTGACGCTGAGAGACAGGATTAATAACGACATGGTGCGAGTTCGAACGGGGATGGTGAAGCAGTAGGACAGAGTTAATTCGCGTGTTCTGAGATAATTTGGGCACATAAGGAGGATGAATGAAGAGAGATTGGGGAAAAAGGTGTTGAAGGCATTGCACGCTCTCTTGCAAGTTAGCGATAGAGCGTGCAATGTAAACGCAGTTCATTTACTTTTCTATTGGAGCTCTGTCGTAAAACAGATACAGTTATGGTCGCTGGTTCCGAATGGTTCGCCCACTTCAACGTTCGCGACGAAAAGTCGCTTGCACAAAACGAAGCTTAAGGATATTGCAGCCTCTTGAATGAGTTTTCGCTACTTGGGTCATGTATTCATTGTTTAGATTATTTATCAGACGTTGGTTAGTAACAGTACATTCGTTTTTCCCAAATTTTGTCAGGAATATGGAAGTCACCAAGCACAATACTGTTTTGCGTTGTGACTATATCGATACCATCTGCAACCTTGCTCTTTGGGAGCCATAGATGAGGGTGATCTGGCACTTTGTATGTTCACAGACTACGTGAATTAATACCATGTTGTGTCTGCTGCTTGAAATAGTATCTTCAAATATTTTTAGAATATTTGTAGCAAGAAACATCACTCCTTCACACATTCATTCTTGTCAATTCTTATGATTTAGTAAGAACCCGGGTAGAGTTAATTCACTTGGATAATTTCTGGAGCTCGATTTCATCTACAATTACGTGATTGCAATTATAACTATCTTTTCGTTCATTGCAGGGATACCCAATTCGTCGATTTTGTCTAGGAAACTTTGAGCGATTACAGTCACATTTGAATAGACTGGCAGTCACACTAGTTCTATTTTCTTGACTGCATTGCGTCAACTGAAAGGCGTTGTGTCGAGGCCAAACCTTTAATTTTAATTTACGCTGTTTCTACTAGTGATGCATTGACTACTGTCTATCCCGAATTCGATAAATTAACGCCAGCAAGTTCTCGGTCAGGTGCTGCAGTGAGACGTTGATGGGCTCTTGTATTGGAGGTGTTCCTCCGGTTCTGCAGCGTCTGCGATTGGTACTGTCGGAGGCCGTTGCGTCGCTCAGTCGGGCTCTAATGGCAGAGTCATGGATAGAGTTTCTGGTATATTTCTGATATTTTTTCGTTGATGAGCCCAGCGCAGATGTTCTGAAGGATGTTTTCGAGGGTATCAAATCAATACGTGTTTATACGTGCCATTCTTTATGATAAAAGAATGGGATTTGATGCGCCCCGCAGAGATTTGTTAGGCGGTTGTCAAGATATTCTATCTTGCTAACTTATATCTACTTAGTTTTGAATGGGGCAGGATGCCAGTGACATGAATGTCCGCGTGCGATCGCTTCATGTTTTTTCGCATGGCCTCGTACATTTCTCATGTCTTTTCTGTCTTCACCACGTCTTTTGCCCGGACTTGTTATATAATTGGTTTGGAAGAAGGTATCCTTCCATTTTGATTATGTCTTCCATCGCGTCCATTGTCAAATCTGGCTTACCGGGATTTTCAGTCGAGCTATTTTCGCTGATTTGGAAAACTGCATTCCTCGGTTCTTTTCATTAGGCAATACTTCAATTTGTGTTCGGGTCGGATGTGGCGAGAGAGTGGCCCAACGTGTGATGTTTCGCCACCGCTAGTCTGCCTCCTGTTTTCTACTGTTGAGTACAGTCCTTCGTTTTCTTAGACTTATTTGACAGCGTTTTTTAACTATTTGATGGCATCGTTAGTCTCTACGTCTAGCGCTGCGTATTTCCTGGCCAGTTCCACATCAAGATATACATGAAGTTCACTTTCTCAATTTACAGTGGCCTTAGCCGTTTCTTTTACTACTATTAATTCCTTGTTATTCATATCTTTGAATTCTGTGAAACTGTTTCTGCATGCGTTCCAATTTTAATTAAGCAGCTAGCAAACTAGTGTCAGAGTTCACCGCCTCTGTGTTGGATGGGCTACAAGAGACATAACTGAACAGTGCTTTCAGTTGCTTAATCTCCTCGGCCTGTTGGCAGAATTTACACCTCACTATTTTGCACACCCCATTTGGAGAACTTTTCAGAGTTTGTCTGGAAGAACCATCACAATACATTAGTTCGGGAAAGTACGATTGGCAGCAAATGACACGATCTAGCTTAGCAGAAGGAGTCATCTCTGAATTCACATTGAGATGCTACCAATTGTGAAATTAGCTAGAAGACAAAGTGCTATATTCGTTTTTTCCTTGTAAACAGCAGATATGTAATTAAAACTATCATAGTTAGATGCAGGATGGCGTGCTATTTAAATTTTAAGATCACAAACGGACGTTTTTTTGAATGATTCGTGCATGACCTAGAGTGATGAGCTTCGCGGGTGATTATGTGAAGCTAAGTGGGGATGATAATTGAACTAGCTCAAGCAGAGGCGGATTTTTTTCAATAAATAACTAATGTCTTTCTGTTTACAGGTTTCAAATGAGAAATGTGAGCTGTTCAAAATACTTTTTACTAATATCCTACACTATAACAGATACTTCACAAAGACAAATATGAGTCACCAATTGCATTTGATTTGTTCATTAAAAATAGGATAGCTAGAGAAAGAGCCAACATATTTTCAAAATAAATTTACTAAAAGATTCATCTGAAAATGTATGCATCTAAAAACCATAGTAAACATTTTGTGTGTTACTCCACACATCATCAGTACAATTCTGAAAAAGTAAAAAGCTATTTAGAAAACAAATTTAAACTTGAAACAATACAGACAAATACGACTTTGAACAAACTAATGAACTATATTCAAGGGCACAGAAGAAGAAGTATCATTAAGGTCGGGATGATTGGGCAGAATATGAAGAGATTCGAGAAGTCTAAAAGCGAAGGCAGGACCAGAATGTTAATCAATAACTTTGAAATTGGACTTCTCGAAGACACACTGCCCATGACTGTGATCTTGAATGGAAGAATGGGACTTTGAGATTAGAGGTTGGAAAGTTCGATGTGAAAGGCCGGCATGCTGGCATTGTCTCATAGTCAGCTGCACCGCAGTGCTGCCAACGTACGACGAATTGCATCGGTCGCATCTATACAAATAGACCACACCAGCACGCAAACCCTCACTCAAAGATTCCTTTAGTGGAAGTTATGAACCAATAGTACGAAAATTTCTATATACAATAGTACAGTTTATTTGTGGAAAATATTTACTTAATAATTCCCGAATATCTCTCTATACAGTTAGTGATTTGTAATCTAAATAAATGAAGGTTAAATATACATTTTTATTTTGTGCCGTTTGAACTGGTTCTTTGGGTTGATATATATACTATTTAGAAATTTACAAACAAAATTGTCCAACAGATGGACCGAGGAGCAGTCTCTTTCGAAAAAGTCTCTCGAGAATTCCATTTCACTAGGAAAATATTCGAACGAAGATGAAAGGCAATATGCTTTGTGTACGAGCGTGCGGATAACGTTTATCTTATACCAAAAAGAAGTGGCATACAGGAAGTTAGTGCCAATACCAGTGAACGTAGTTTTTTTTATAAACTGAAGTGGTGAAACAATTTGGCATCTTATGAATTAGAATATCAAGGAACGAGATGGTACTATCAATTTCCTTTTCAATTGTAAATTTCAAGTTTGGGTGCTTGGTATTGAAATAGGTTAGAAACGAATCAGCCTGCTCTTCAGTATCAAACAAAATGAAAGTGTCGTCAACGTATCGTTTATAAAAACTAGGTCTAAAATCAATGGGACATCTGTCTAAAAAGCTTGCCTCGAAGTCGCACAAAAATATGGTTGCTAAAAACGGACTAATAGGGTTACCCATACTACACTCATCAACTTGCTTATACAATACACCAGCAAAAATAAAATAACTATCATAGAGGGCTAATTTCAGAAATTTGTTCATTGAGTAAAAATAATTAACAATGACCTCAATTGTTGGTTGAACCGAAACATTAGTGAAACGGGAAGTCACGTCTATACTACACATCAATCTGTTGCCATGATAAGTCAGATCCTTGATAAAGTCAAAAAAGAATATATATCAACGCAAAGAACCAGTACAAACGGTCCAGAGGAAAATGTATATTTAAGCTTCCCTTATTTAGATTACAAATCGCTAACTGTAGAGAGAGTTACTCGGGAATTAAGTAAATATTTTCCACAATTAAACTGTACTGTTATTTTTCGAAATTCTCGTACTATTGGTTCATACTTTCGACTAAAGGAATCTCTGAGTGAGGGTTTGCGTGCTTGTGTGGTCTATTTGTATAAATGCGACCGATGCAATTCGTCGTACGTTAGCAGCACTGCGGTGCAGCTGACTATGAGACAATGCCAGCATGCCGGCCTTTCACATCGAACTTTCCAACCTCTAAACTCCAAGTCCCATTTGAGATCACTGCGATCACAGCCATGGGAAGTGTGTCTTCAAGAAGTCCAATTTCGAAATGATTGATTCACATTCTGGTCCTGCCTCCGATCTTAGACTTCTCCAATCTCTTCATATTCTCACCAATCATCCCGACCTTAATGATACTTCTTCTTCTGCGCCCTTGAATATAGTTCATTAAGATCTATAGGTTTCAGTTTGTCCAAAATCGTATTTGTCTATAATGTTTTAAGTTTAAATTTGTTTTCTAATTAGCTTTGTACTTTCTTCAGAATTGTACTTATGATGTGTGGAGTTACACACGAAACGTTTACCATGGTTTTTAGATGCTATCCTAGCTATCCTATTTTTACTGAAAATTAGATTTCCTAGAAAATTAACCTATTTCCAATTTTATTCGTTTTGATTTTTTTATATAAATTGGTGCAGTACGTCATAATACAAACATTATATACAAATTTAGTTACTAAACAGATGGGCGTTTGTTAGTGCTCACGGGCCTGGTAACATGATGGGTGAGAAGGAGAGGAAGCCATTGTAGAGTGACCCGAGTGAGTGTTGAGGGTTTTGGAGGACAATACAACGTGCTTGTACTGGGTGTCCTAAATGCAAGAGTTGTACATGTAGTGGTGGAGAATGTGGTAGGGAGGAATAGCGTTCCCGGTATAAAAGACACCCGATAGGTTTGTGCATGGATCAGGTGCTGGTGGTTAAAACCACTCGTTCAAGACGTGAGATATCCACATGCACACCTGGTTATGGACGGCCCATGGTGCAGTGGTGGAGAGAGTGCTGATGGACTGACTACGTGCTGATTTCGACGAGGAGGTTGGAGCGGCATTGGATGTGCGGGTGTTGATAGAGGAGGGTGGAGGGATGTCTACATCTACTGGTAGAAGGAAGAACAAGAGTGGAGCAGAGTAGGAAGGGGAACAGAAGAGTGGGAGCAGGAACAGAGGTAGAGAAGGTTCCAGTAGACGACGAGGGAGGAATATTACAGCGTGAGAGGCCAGGACCTGAGAAAAGTTGAGACGAATGGCGTCCAGATGTTCAGCGAGGCGCTGTTGCAATGTGCGAAAAATGTGTGTGATGTGCGCCGTGTAGGCGGGTGCAGAAGAAAGAGCAGTGGCACAGAAGAGAAGAGCTTTAGAGGATTGATAGCAAGCGAGGTCGATAATGGCCTAGGACATCTATATAGAGAAGAGAAAAGAGGGAAACGAGTGGCGATGAGAGCCAAAAGGGACGCTGATGACAGGTGGTACGCGCCGTGTAGGCGGGTGCAGAAGGAAAGGTTGCGAGTTGTGGAACGGGGAAGTCAAACTGACGGTGGCACGGAAAAGAGGAGCATTTGAGAAATGGTTGCAGGTGAAGTCGGTGGTGGCTTTTGAAAGCTACAAAGCGAGGAGAAACGAGGTGAGGCGGGTGGTGAGGAGAGCCAAAAGGGACGCTGATGCCAGGTGGGGCAGACGGTTGTGCCAAAATTTTGAGGAGAACGAAAAGATGTTCTGGGAGGAGGCGAAGAGGGTGAGAAAGGGAAAGACCGGAAAGGAGGGGGTATTAAAAGATGTAGACGGCTAGTTGTGGTAGGAAAGTGGTGATGAACGGAAGCGGTTGGCAGAGAATTTTGATGAGTTGCTGAATGTTGAGGGTGTCAGAGAGGCTGACATTGTTGCTGTTGGTGGTGGAGCATCGATAGCAGTTTTAGGAGAGACTTATTGCGGACATTACTAAGGAAGAAGAGCAGGAGGCTACAGAGATGATATAAGCAGAAAAAGCACCTGGCTTTGGACGGAGTCGAATAGCTGGTGAGACTACTGAATGTTTTTTTTTGTCGGGCAAGGTGCCAATTTAGTGTCGAATTGCTTGCATTGTTCCGCTGTATCAGGGAACAGGAGATAAAAATTAATGTTGCAACTAGAGAGGTATGAGCTTATAATGTGTTGACGGTAAATTGTACGGGAGAGCCAGTCAAGAGGAATTGGCGAGGAACAGCGTGGCTTCAGGAGTGGTAGAGGGTGTGCAGATCAGATTTTTTGCAGTGAAACAAGTCTAAGAGAAGTACCTTGCAAAGTCTGGAAAAGGCGTACGACAGTGTCGACATGGATGCACTATGGAGGGTGATGCATTTGGATGGAATGGTCGGAAATCTGTTGAAAGCGGCGCAGAGTTTCTATGTCAGCAGCAGAGCCTGTCAAACTGGGTGGCAAGGTGAGTGATTAGTTACATGGGGGGAGTGGGACCGGGACAAGGCTGGATTTTGGTGGAGTGGTCTAGGAGGTGGACGCGAGTGTATTGGATCTCAACATGGATGGAGTGGTCTGGGAGGTGTACGCGAGTGTATTGGATCTTTACATAGATGGGGTGGTTGTGGTTGTTGCTCAACCCCAACTCCCCATGCGTTGGAGGAGCCATAGACACCGCACAACCCAAAGCACGGGAGCCCACCGACATGTGCATGTTATGGATGTTTAAGAAGGTGCAGGCATTTATATTATGCTTACATCCCTGAGAAAGTTTATGCTGTCTCGCGGGCGATCCCACAGATCACGCACCGACGTGATATTGTGGTCGGCTACGGCCGGGCAAGATGTCATGACGTGCTCCACCGTATCGGGCGAACCCCTGCATTACAAACAAGGGTCGGAAAGGACATTACCCAGTTGATGCTTGTATGGCTGGAGGGCCGCGTGGTGCCCGCACCTCAGCCGCGACAGGTGGAACCGGTCACCTCTGGGCAACCCCAAATTCTCCACGTCCACCTCAGGCGGGTGACCACGCAGGACCGTGTTGACTCTCTGTTCACCCAATGCAAGAGCTGTGAAGTGTGTGTGTATCTGTTTGTGCATAGATGTGTTTTCTGTAAGACGAGGAACGGTCGTGTGTTGATGGTCGAAGTATGTTGTGTAGGTGTCTGTTCGTTTGACGGGGGTTTAGTAGGTGGTGGCAGGGATGTGTTTGGTCTACAATTTTGTTGGAAAATGTAGTCCCTCTCATATCAAGATGATGTTTGAGAGGGAGGACCTTGATTTCCTCATGCAGGTAGGAAATTAGTGTGGACTTAGGACAACCCGATGCGATGCGCATGGCCGTATTCTGAATCCTTTGTAAAGAATTAATATGTGTGGGTTCAAGGTCAGAGGACTAGGCTGTGTTTGCGTAAGAGATGATGGGCCTAATGAATTGTTTGAATAGTGTTGTAATCGATTCCTTGGAGTGACCGTTTTGGTTACCCTGGAAGTGGTGCCCTGGAAGAGGAATGCGGGGTTGGGGGTGGTAGCTGTGCTGACTGAGAGCGTAGAGCCTGGGGCAACACGGATCGCGCCCCGTGCTGGGGAGTCTCCGCCGGCGGCGAGGCCGTTGGAGACACAGGAGAGGGGCCGCTCAGCGGTGTAGAGGCGTCGGGGGCGCTGTGTTATTTTTAATATCTATACTAATATTGTGAGCTGGGTGACAGTTGATG
Organism: Gammarus roeselii; assembly: GCA_016164225.1. Classification (NCBI taxonomy): domain Eukaryota; kingdom Metazoa; phylum Arthropoda; class Malacostraca; order Amphipoda; family Gammaridae; genus Gammarus; species Gammarus roeselii. The sequence goes on from SDVV010043948.1 coordinate 8,371, forward strand.
CATTGCTACTCATGTGGTATGTTCCTATTGTTGTGGACACCAGAGCATTGTTTTGTGTAGTGTGTCCATGTACCACAGCTGAGCTGGATCGCGCCAAAGCAGCGTTTGTAATGGCACCCACAGGTGGGACATGGGTATGCGTTTGGACCGGGGTTGGCTTCTATGTCACCGGCTTGGAGAAAAAGATGGGGAAGGAACGCCGGTGATTGTTCACTTCCCCTTAACAAAAAAATATGTATATGTAGTGGCTTTGGTGTTTCGTGTTTTTTCGGTGGGCCAGGGGCCCGGGCAGCACACAAGTCGCATCCACGTCGACGCCAGCGGCAGCGACGTGAATAGAGCGGGGTTGAGGCTCTTTCGCAGAGCGCCGACAGATCTCGACGCCCCGACGGCGCCACCGCAAGCATCCCATCCTGCGACGGTCTGCTTGGCTCTCGTAGGCTTCTTCTTGGACGGCGGATGGAGTGGTCTGGGAGGTAAATTCGAGTGTAGTGGATCGTGGTTTAGCGCTGTTGGGAGCAAATGGACTGAGTTGACAGTTGAGGCAGTTGCTGTTCGCGGATAATACGGCACTGGCGGCGGATTCTAAATAGAAATTGTGTAGGATCGTGTCGGAGTTTGGTAGAGTGTGTGAGAGAAGAAAGCTGCGAGTTAACGTGGGTAAGAGTGAAGTAATGAGATGTTCGTGGAAAGTCAATGGGAGCAGAATTAGTATCAACCTGAATGGAGAGTTGAAGGAGGAATGGAAGTATTTCAAGTACCTGGTCTCTCATGTGGAAATGACTGAACTTGTGAGAACAGAGGCGAAGTCGCGAGTGAAGGATGGGTCTATAATGTTGGGTGCACTGAAGACTGAAATAAGCTATAGAACATTGGGAATGGAAGCAAAGGAGGGGTAGTATGAGAGGGTAGTAGTCCCAACTCTGCTATATGGAGCTGAGACTTGGGGGGGGTGGAAGCAGAAGAGAGAAGAAGGCTGAATATTTTCGAGATGAAGTTTATTGAGGAGCATGGCTGCAGTGCCGCTGAGTTACAGGATCAATAATGACGTTGTTCCAAGATGTTAGAGGACACAGTAAATTCACGTGTTCTGAGATGGTTTGGGCACATGGTGAGGATGGTTGATAGGAGATTGCTGAAAAAGTGATGAAAGCGGAAGTGAGTGGAGGAAGGCATAGAGAGATATCAAAGTTTGGGTGGATGGATGTCGTGAAGCAGGCGTTAGGAATGAGGGGGATAAGTGTAGAGGTAGCAAGAGAGCGAGCGACGCCCTTGTCGTCGCGTTGAGAAACTGGATGGTAGTGGCTGACGCAGCAGGAGTAAAACAGTTTTGCTGTCTGACCCTGCTGCTGACACTGATTCCGTACCACACTCATTACCCAGAGTGTGTTGTATGGTCTCCATCCTGGACCCTTTACCGCAAAAGGGTTAAGTTTGTTTGAGTGTGATTTGATTTGATTTGATTTGGGCCTCATTTCCACCAGAGCCTCAACGTGAGTCATAATAGGCTCCCCCGTAGGGCTCGATGATCATTGATTCCAATAGGCTCGCACGCCTAGGTGTGCGAGGAAAATACAAAACAACGCTTTTAACGTTAGAAAGAAAGTGAAAATTTTAGCAATGTCAGACGCACGCTGGTGCGCAAAAGAAAAAACGCTTACACGAAACGGACCTCCGCTTCCAATCCTTTTGAATTTGAAGACTATATATACGTACCCTTGTGCGTACATGTAGCATCAAGATTAGTACAAGGTCAGTGGCTGCACGGGCAAATTCAGCTCCGACAGCAACGCAACACAATATTTACAGCTACGCGGTTTGGTTGTTTAAGTA
>SDVV010043949.1:0-10203 GCA_016164225.1 Gammarus roeselii
ATTTTTCTTTATTAATTGAATTTGGTATTATCCTTTATGCTTTGTCTTTTGATAAGTTTTTAACGTTGAGACTGGTGCGTTCCTGTTTTTTTTTTGTGGAACATTGACTCCTGTTCGTGTTTTTGTGACATTGTCTATTTGATCTTTTATAACATCGACTTCTGTGATCTCTTTTATTACTTTGACTATGTGATATATATGACTTTATGAATTTTGTGCTGACTTCGTAACTTTTACTCCTGTGATCTGTTTTTATGACCTTTAACTGTGTTAATCTTTTATTATTGATTCAATTGATTCCTATTTTATACTGCCCAAATAGATTCTTCTAGCTAGGGGCTTGAATATCCTGTGTGTTTACCAAGATTTCAATAAAAATTATTATTATTATTATTATTATTACCTATAACACCTATAACACCTATAACACCAATAACACCTATAACACATAAAACAACTAAACACCTATAACACATAAAACAACTAGAACACCTAAAACAACTAAAACACATATAACAACTATAACACATAAAACAACTAGAACACCTTAAACAACTAGAACACCTAAAACAACTTTGACACTTAAAACAACTACAACAACTAAAACAAATTAAACAACTAAAACAACTAAAACAACTAAACAACTAAAAAACAACTAAAATGCCTAAACAACTAAAACAACTAAAACAACAAGAACACCTCAAACAACTAAAACAACTAAAACACCAAAAAAACTTATAACACCTAGAAAACATATAACAACTTGAACACCTATAGGAGCTAAAACACATAAAACAACTAAACACCTATGACAACTAAAACACCCAAACAACTAAAACACCTAAATCAACTAGAACAACTAAAACAACTATAACAACTAGAACACCTATCACGACTATAACACCTAGAAAAACTAAAACAACTAAAACAACTGAAACAACTATAAACAACTAAAACACCTATAACACCTTATAACAACTAAAACCACTAAAACACCTTAACAAACAAAAAACACCTAAACACCTAGAACACCTAAAACAACTACAGCACCTAAAAAAACTATAACACCTACAATACATAAAACACCCAAAAAAACTAAACACCTAAAACACCTATATAAACTTAAACACCTAAAAGAACTAAAACACCTAAGACAACTAAACACATAAAACAACTAAAACGCCTGAAAAACAACTAAATTACCTATAACAACTATAACACTTAAAATAACTAAAACAACTGGAACAACGAAAACAACTAAAACAACTAAAGCAACTAAAACCACTGTAAACAACTAAAACAACTAGAACAACTAAAACAATTAAACACCTAAAACAACTTAAACAACTAAACAACCAATACAACTAAAACAACTAAAACAACTAAAACAACTATAACAACTTGAACAACTAAGTCAACTAGAACACCTAAAACACTTGTCACACCTAAAACAACTTAAACAACTAAAACACCTTAACAAAAAAAACACCTGAACACCTTAAACACTTATGACACCTACACCACCTAAACAACTAAAACACCTATGCCACCTACAACAACTATAGCACCTAAAACACCTATAACAACTAAAACAACTGAAACAACTAAACAACTAAAACAACTGAACAACTAAAACAACTAAAACACCTGAATTAACCAAAACACATGAAACACATGAAACACCTATAACACCTATAACACCTACAAACAAATAAAATCCCTATGACAACTATAACACATAATAACAACTAAAACAACTAGAACAACTTAAACAACTAAAACAACTGAACAACTGAAACAACTGAAACATCTAAAACAACTAGAACAACTGAAACAACTACAACACCTCAAACAATTAAACAACTTAATAACAACAACAACTAAAACAACTAAAACACTTCAAACAACTGAAACACCTACAACAACTACAACACCTAGAACAAATAGCACACCTTAACCAACTAAAACAACTAAAACACCTAAAACAACTAAAACACCTAAACAACTAAAACACCTAAAACAACTAAAACATCTATAACAACTAAAACTACTAAAACACCTAAACCAAATAAAACACCCAAAACACCTTAAACATCTATAACACCTACAACACATAAAAACACATAAAACACCTGGAACAACAATAACACATAAAACAACTAGAACACCTATAACACCTCAACATCTAAAACACCTACAACACATGAAACAACTAAAAAAACTAAAACAACTGAAACAACTAGAAAACCTAAATCAACTAAACACCTAAAACACATAACAACAACTAAAACACCTAAATCAAATGAAACAACTAAATCAACTATTAACTTGAACACCTAAAACAACTAAATTCCTTATAAACAACTAAACACCTAAAACAACTATCACACACGGAACAACTATAACACTTAAAACAACTAAAACACCTACAAACAACTAAACACCTAAAACAACTACAACACCTAAAACAACTAAACACCTATAACACCTAAAACACCTGAAACACATAAAACACCTACAACACCTACAACACCTATAACACCTTAAACACCTATAACACCTATAACACCTGGAACAACTAAAACACCTACAACAACTATAACACCTAAAACAACTACAACAACTATAACAACTGAAACAAATAAACAACCAGAACAACTAAAACACCTAAACAACTAGAACACCTAGAAAAACTAGAACAACTAAAACAATTAAAACAACTAAAACAACTATAACAACTAAAATACTTACAACACCTAGAACACCTATAACAACTGAAACACAGACAACAACTAGAACAACTAAAACAACTAGAACAACTAAAACAACTAAAACAAATAGAACAACTAAAACACACAAAACAACTTAAACAACTATAACACATAAAACAACTAAAACACCTAAAACTACTGAAACACCTATAACAACTATAACACATGGAACAACTGAAACAGCTTAAACAACTAGAACACCTAGAACGACTATAACACTTAAAACAACTACAACAACTAAAACAACTAAAACAACTTAAACAACTAAAACAACTAAAACAACTAAACAACTATAAACAACTAAACAACTAGAACAATTAAACCAACTAAAACAACTAAACTACTAAAACACATTGAATAACTAAAACAACTTAAACACCTAAAATATCTACAACCCCTAGAACACATAAAACATCTTAAACACCTATAAGAACTAAAACACCTAAAACAACTAAACACCTAAAACAACTAAAACACCTAATACAACTATAACACCTTTAACAACTAGAACACATATAATAACTAAAACATCTGCAACAACTAAAACAACTAGAACAACTAAAACACCTAAAACTAAAACACATAAAACAACTAAAACAACTAAAAACAACTAGAACAACTAAAACAACTAGATTAATTATAACACATATAACAACTAAAACAACCAAAACAACTACACAACTAAAAAAAACTATGACAACTAAAACAACAAAAAACAACTAAAACAACTTTAACAACTGAAACAACTCTAACAACTGAAACAACTAAAACAACTAAAACAACTAAAACAACTAAAACAACTAAAAACAACTGAACAACTTAAACACCTAAACACCTATAACACCTAGAACAATTGCAACAACTGAAACACCTTATTAAACTAAAACACCTAAACACCTAAAACTCCTAAAACCCCTACAACTCCTAAAACACCTAAAACAACTAAAACATCTGTAACACCTATAACAACTATATTACCTAAAACACATACAACAACTAAAACAACTATAACAACTAAAACAACTAAACTACTAGAACAACTAAAACTTCTAAACTAATCACAACACATATAAAACACCTAAAACACCTATAACACCTAAAAAAACTGAAACAAATAAAAACCCTATGACAACTAACACCTAAAAACAACTAACACAACTAAAACAACTAAACAACTTAAACAACTAAAACAACTAAACAACTGAAACAACTAAAACATGTAAAACAACTAGAACAACTGAAACAACTGGAACACCTAAACAAATAAAACAACTAAAATAACTAAAATAACTACAACAACTATAACAACTAAAAGAACACCCAGAACAACTAACACATATTAACAACCAAAACACCTAGAAACAAATAAAACACCCAAAACTACTAAAACACATAAGCAACTAAAACACCATAAACAACTAAAACATCTATAACAACTAAAACTACTAGAACACCAAAACCAAATAAAACACCTAAAACACCTAAAACACCTATAACACCTACAACACCTATAACACCTAAAACACCTATAAAACAATAACACCTAAAACAACTCGAACAACTAAAACACCTACAACACCTAAAACAACTAAAACAACCAAACAACTGGAACAACTAGAACACCCAAATCAACTAAACACCTATAACACCTAAAACAACTGGAACACCTAAATAAACTAGAACAACTATAACAACTATAACAACTAGAACACCTAAAACGACTACAAAACCTAAAAAAAAATGGAAAAACTAAAACAACTAAAACAACTACAACAACTAAAACACCTTAAACAACTAAATTAACTAAAACATCTAAACGACTAAAACAACTAAACAACTGGAACAACTAGAACACCTAAAACACCTAAACACATACAACACCTACAAGACCTAAAACACCTAAATCAACTATAACACCTCAAACAACTAAAACCCCTATAACCCCTAATAAACACTATAACACCTAAAACATCTCAACACCTATAACACATATAAAACACATTGAAAACGTTTAACAACTAAATACCTAAAACACCTAGAACACCTAAATGACTATAACACCTAAAACAACTGAAACACCTATTACAGTTAAAACACCCACAACAACTAAAGCACCTAAAACAAATGTACCATCAATAACAACTAGAATACCTAGAGCAACTAAAACACATAAAACAACTAGAATACCTATAACACCTAAAACAACTAAAACACCTTAAACAACTACAACACCTAACACAACTAACACAACTAAAACACCTAAAACACCTTAAACACCTAAACACCTTAAACACCGATAACACTTGAAACACCTAAAACAACTGCAGCAACTAAAACACCCAAACCAACTACATTACCTAAAACACATAGGAAACACCTAAAACACCTAAAACACCTTAAACACATGTAACACATAAAACACCTATAACACCTAAACAACTATAACAACTAAAACAACTAAAACGACTTAAACAACTAGAACAACTAAAACACCTAAACAACTAGAACACTTAAAACAACTATAACAACTAAAACAACTAAAACTACTAAAACAACTATAACAACTAAAACAACTAAAACAACTAAAACAACAATAACAACTAAAACAACTAAAACAACTAGAACAACTAAAACTACTTAAACAACTAAACAACTAAGACACCTAAATCAACTAAAATACCTAAAACAACTAAACCAACTGTAACAACTAAAAAAACTAAAACAACTAAAACAGCTATAACACCTATAACAACTAAAACACCTAGAAACAATCATAACCCCTGAAACAACTTAAACACCTTAAACAAATACAACACCTAAACAAATAAAACACCTAAACAACTAGAACACATATAACACCAATAACAACTAAAACACCTAAAACAACAATAACAACCAAAACAACCAGAACACCTATAAACAACTATAACACCTATAACACATATAACACATAGAACACATAATACACATACAACACGTATAACATCTAAAACACCTATAGCAACTAAAACACCTAAAATAACTAAACCAACTGAAACAACTATAACAACTAAAACAACTAAACACCTAAAACAACTACAACAACTAAAACAACTTTAACAACTAAAACAACTGGAGCAACTAAAACAACCATAACAACTAAAACAACTAAAACAACTAAAACAACTAAAACAACTAAAACAACTAAAACAACTAAAACACCTAAACATCTAAAACACCTAAAACAACTGAAACACCTAAAACACCTTAAACAACCAAAACACCTATATCAACTAGAACAACTAAAACAACTAGAAAACCCAAAACAACTAAAAAAAAAAACTATAACAACTAAAACACCTAGAAGAACTAAAACAACTAAACACATCAAACAACTATAACACCTAAATTAACTACAACAACTGAAACAACTATAACAACTGAAACAACTAAAACAACTAAAAACAACTAAACAACTTGAACAACTAAACAATTAAAACACCTAAAACAACTAAAACAACTAAAACAACTAAACAACTAAAACAACTAAAATAATTAAAACAACTAAAACAACTAAAACAACTGATACAACTATAAACAACTAGAACACATAAAACACCTATAACACCTAATAACAACTAAAACCACTAAAACACCTTAACAAACAAAAAACACCTAAACACCCAAAACACCTAAAACAACTACATTACCTAAAAAAACTATGACACCTACAATACATAAAAAACCTAAAAAAAACTAAACACCTAAAACACCTATAACACCTATAACACCTATATCAACTTAAACACCTAGAAGAACTAAAACACCTAAAACAACTAAACACATAGAACAACTAAAACGCCTAAAAAACAACTAAAACACCTATAACAACATTTACACCTAAAATAACTAAAACAACTGGAACAACGAGATCAACTGAAACAACTAAAGCAACTAAAACAACTATAAACAACTAAAACAACTAAAACAACTTAAAACAATTAAACAACTAAAACAACTAAAACAACTAAACAACTAGAACAACTAAAACAACTAAAACAACTAAAACAACTAAAACAAATAAAACAACTAAAACAACTGAAACAACTAAAACAACTAAATCAACTAGAACACCTAAAATACCTATAACACCTATAACACCTATAACTTCTACAACAACTAAAACACCGTGAACAAACAAAAACACCTAAACACCTTAAACACCTATGACACCTACAACACCTAAACAACTAAAACACCTATGCCACCTACAACAACTATAGCACCTAAAACACCTATAACAACTAAAACAACTGAAACAACTAAACAACTAAAACAACTGAACAACTAAAACAACTAAAACACCTGAAACAACCAAAACACATGCAACACCTGGAACACCTATAACACCTAAAACACCTACAACACATAAAAACCCTATGACAACTATGACACATACAACAAATATAACAACTAAAACAACTAAAACAACTAAAACAACTAAAACAACTTGACAACTAAAACAACTACAACAACTAGAACACCTTAAACAACTAAAACAACTAAAATAACTACAACAACTCTAACAACTAAAACACATAAAACAACTAGAACACCTAAAACAACCAAAACAACTAAGAACAACCAAAACACCTAAAACAACTACAACACCTGCAACACATAAAACACATAAAACACCTAAAACACCTACAAAACCTACAACACATAAAACACATGCAGCACCTATAACAACTAAAACACCTATAAGAGCTAGAACACCTAAAAACAACTAACACATATAACAACTGAAACCCCTATAACAACTAAAACACCCATAAATACTAAAACACCTATAACAACTAAACAACTAAACAACTATAACAACGAAAACAACTAAAACAACTAAACAACTAAAACACCTTGAACAACTAAAACAACTAAAACAACTACAACACATAAAAAAACTAAAACAACTAAAACAACTAAACAACTAGAACAACTGAAACAATTATAAGACCTAAAACAAGAATAACTATAACTACTAAAACAACTAAAACAACTAAAACAACTAAGAAAACTAAAACAACTAGAACAACTAAAACAACTAAAACAACTTAAACAACTACAACAACTATAACAACTAAATCAACTAAAACAACTAAAACAACTATAACAACTACAACAATTAAACAATTAATACACAAATAACAACTAAAACACCTATAACAACTAACACCTGAACAACTAAAACACCTAAAACAACTATAACACATAAAACAACTAAAACACATATAACAACTAAAACCCCTACAACTAAAACATCTAAAAAAACTAAAACAACTAAAACACCTAAAACACCTAAACACCTAGAACACCTATAACACCTAAAACACATAAAACACCTAAAACAACTAAACACCTATAACACCTAAAACAACTAAAACACCTAAAACAACTAAAACACCTAAAACAACTAAACACCCAATACAACTAAAACACCTAAAACAACTAAAACACATGGAACACATATAACAACTAAAACAAATAGAACAACTACAAGACATAAAAACGACTAAAAAACCTCAAACAACTAAAACACCTACAACAACTACAACACCTAAAACAACTAACACCTTAAACAACTAAAACACCTAAAACAACTAAAACACCTAAAACAACTAAAACACCTAAACAACTAAAACACCTATAACAACTAAAACATCTATAACAACTATAACTACTAAACACCTAAACCAAATAAAACACCTAGAATACCTAAAACACCTACAACACCTATTACACATACAACACCTAAAACAACAATAACACCTAAAACAACTAAAACACCTATAACACCTCAAACAACTAAAACACCTTAAACAACTAAAACACCTAAAACACCTAACACAACTAAAACAACTAAAACAACTGAAACAGTTAGAACACCTAAATCAACTAAACACCTAAAACACATAAAACAACTAAAATACCTAAATCAACTAACACAACTAAAACAACTATAACAACTAGAACACCTAAAACGACTAAAACACCTAGAAAAACTGAAACAACTATTACAACTAAAACAACTAAAGCAACTAAAACAACTAAAACCCCTATGACACCTAAAAAACCTAGAATAACTTAAACACATAAAAAAACTATAACACATTCAGATACAGATACAGTTATAAGGCCGCATCCCCCAGAAAGGAGGGTGGCCGACGGCGAGGCGCACCTCACACACTCATACGCTCACACTCACACAACTTAGCCCTTTTGTGCTAAAGGGTCCGTCCGGTAGCCCCTCAACTTACACTATGGGTCCGGAATGCACCGAGGAACCGTCGTCAGCAGCAGGGCCTGACAGTTTTTGCTGGTTTACCCCCGCCGCGTCATAATGGCCGGGCCCCCCTCCACCCACGACCATCCCGACAGCGGGATGCCAAGGGCGGGAAAGCACATCAGAGCAGCGTCAAAATCAACCATTCACAACCATTCTCCATTCACGCCTGTTCATTGCACGCTCTCTCGCCACTTCCACATTCATGTCTCTCCTTCCCAAAGCTTGCTTCACACTATCCATCCACCCAAACTCTAGGCCTGCGACCACTCGCCTCCGCATCCATCACCCTTTTCACCTATCTCCCTTCATCCATCCTCTCCATGTGCCCGAACCATCTCAGTACACGCGGATCCACTCTGTTCTCTAACTTTTTCACCATCCCTGTTCTGATTCGAACCACGTCGCTGGTGATCCGGTCTCTCAGCGTTACTCCAGCATTGCTCCTCAAACACTTCATCTCGAAAACATTCAACCTTCTTCTCTCCTCTGCTCTCACCCCCCAAGCCTCAGTTCCGCAGAGTACAGTTGGGACAACAACACCCTTATACAGCCCTCTCTCTGCTTCCATATCCAACGTCCTACAGCTCATTGCACTCTTCAGTGTACCCAACAGTTTACATCCCTCCTTCACTCGCGCCTTTACTTCAGTTTCCACTAGTTCAGTTTTCTCCACATGGGAGCCCAGATACTTAAAACACTGAACTTCCTCCAAGAGCTCTCCATTTAGGGTGACACTAATTTTGCTCGCATCGACAGTTCTCGAGCATCTCATTACTTTACTCTTACCCACGTCGCTCGGAGCTTCCTTCGCTCACACACTCTACCAAACTCAGACACTAGCCTACAAAGCTTCTCCTCCGAATCCGCAACCAGGGCCGTATCATCAGCAAATAGCAACTGGTTCAACTGCCAACTCCGCCCAATCGCTTCCACGAGTTCCAAGCCACGACTCAGCACACACGCGTTCACCTCCCTGACCACTCCATCCATATAGAGGTTGAACAGCCAGGGAGACATAACGCAGCCTTGTCTCAGTCCCACTTTCACTGTGAACCAATCACTCACCTCGCTCCCCACTCTGACACATGCTCGGCTGTCAGCATAGAA
>SDVV010043950.1:0-10203 GCA_016164225.1 Gammarus roeselii
CGCTTCTGGTGCCCGCATCAGCGCTTCTGGTGCCCGCGGTGGCGCTTCTGGTGCCCGCGGTGCCGCTTCTGGTGCCCGCGGTGGCGCTTCTGGTGCCCGCGGTGCCGCTTCTGGTACCCGCGGTGCCGCTTCTGGTGCCCGTGCTGACTCTTCTAGTGCCCGAGCTGGCGCTTCTAGTGCCCGCGCTGGCGCTTCTGGTGCCCGCGCTGGCGCTTCTGGTTCTGGTGGTCGCTGTTGTGGTTCTGCTGGCCGCGATGGTGCTGGCATCCACGTTGGGGGGCTGTTGTTTGCCGCGGTGGTGGTGCGAGTGGCCTCGGTGGGGGTGCTGGAACTGTCAATTGCTGAGGGGTCTCTGCAGTTGTCAGTCTCCCAGTTTTCATAGCCAAGGTTTTTGGTCAGGAAAATGTCAACAGTCTTATGCTGTTCATAAGCCATGGACATGGAGTCCGCCCAGTCTGTATTCGGCCTCCTGTTTTGTAAAAAGCTTGGATGACTGATTTGGCTCAGTTTCCTATCTTTGTCAAGCTCAGACAACAGTTTCAGAGCAAATTTGGACCTTCATTGAGCTCAGACAACTGGTTTGGAAAGAAGTATGAGTTTCATCAAGCTCAGATAACACTTTTCAATAAATAATTGATGCCATTCAGTTCATGCAACGCTAAAACTAGCATCTTGCGTGATGAGTGAATGAATGCAAATCTTGGTATTGTAATACAACATATAAACACTGCTGACCTTATAGTAAGAGTCACATTCCTCACTTTTTCATTGCTCACTTTTGAAGCTCAATTTTCTGTTCTCTATTAAAGACGGCAAGACAAGCAGAAGGAGGAGAGGCTTATGCCTCTCCAAACCCTATTCTTAAGGTTGCCAAATGAGGGTGGTTGTAGTACAAATGAAGCAAAGAGGAAAGAGATAGGTAAGATGTTTGTGAGAAGGAAGTTAGATGTGTTGGCGCTGAGTGAGACTAAGTTGAAAGGGTGAGGGCAAGTGTGAGTTTGGAGTGGTATGTGGAAGAAAGTCAGGTGTTGATGAAGGTTGGGCAAGAGAAGGTGTGGTGTTGAGTGATCAACTGGCTGGTAGCATTACTGAGTGAAAAGATGCGTCTCCAAGATTGATGTGGGTGACAGTAAAGTAAGGCATAGAAAAATGGTTATTTGTGAGTACGTACAGACCTGGTAGCAAGATGAGTGAGGAGGAGAGAGAGAAATTCTGGACTGACCTAAGCAAGTGTGAGCGTTTTGGAAGTCAATTCAATGTGGTTGTACTGGGTAACCTTAATGCAAGAGTTTGAGATGCAGTAGTAGATGATGTGATAGGGAGGTATGGCATTCCTGGTAGGAATGACAGAGGAGAAAACCTTATAGATTTGTGCATGGATCAGGAGCTAGTCGTCCAAAACAGCCTGTTCAAGAAGCGAGACATCCACAAGTAAACATGGGGGAGGATGGCCCATGGTACAGTGGTGGAGAGAGCGCTCATGGATTTTGTGCTGATTTTGAGGAGAGTGGTGAAAAGGCTGTTGGATGTGCGGGTGTTGAGAGGGGTGGGTAGAGGAGTGTCTGACCATTGGTCAGACACTCCAGTTATTTGATGGCAAAATCAGTGAGTTTGCCATTTGGTCTCTGAATGTCCTTAACATTCTGACGGGGCTGAATGTTAGTTCAGCAATAGGAAAAGACTCCACCCAAAGTTGCTGAGGGAGTGTGCTGTGCAATTGACACAGCCTCTCTTTATAATCTTTAACCCTTCTCTGCAGAATGGAATGCTCTCTGATGCATGGAAAAGTTCATTGGTGAGTCCATATTTTAAAAATAAATCTAGATATGATCCCCCCAACTATTGTCCAGTTAGCCTTACCTCTGTTTGCTGCAAGTCAATGAAGAGGATTGTTGCTGCTGAGCTGGTGGATTATTTAATGTCTTGCCAGCTCATTTCTTTCAGACAGTTGGATTTAGGAAGGCTAGATCAATAGAGGATCAGATATTGCTGGTCTATTCGGATGTAGTTAAGTCTGTTGATGCTGGTTTAGCTGTAGATATGGCCATGCTTGATTTTTCAAAGTTATTTGATGTTGTTTCCCATTCCCATTATGCTTCTGAAGTTGCATGCTCTTGGAGTTTCTGAGGTTGTTTATGAGATGGATTGGTAGTTTTCTTCTGTCTCGAATTATGTGTGTTGGCATTGATAGAGTGAATAGTGAGCCAAGGGATGTTCTGAGTGGGGTTTCACAGGGTTCAGTCTTGGGTCCAGTCTTCTTTATCATAAATATATATATTTTATTTTTGAGGGATGGCCTTGTATCCAAGTTTGGCACATTTGCTGATGATTTAAAAATTTATTTGTCGTTCCAACATCATCATGATGTTGTTGGTGGTGTGTCTGCTTTGCAGGGAGACATTGACAAAGTATTCCAGACTGCATCTGCATGGAATTTGTCATTAAACCCTAGCAAACGTGTTGTTTCACGATCCAAAAGACATTTTGCTGGATGGACTGGTCCCGGTGCAGAGGCTGTTCACGCTCTTGGGGAGGTCTCTTTTGGAGTTTGTCCAAGTTCAGCACAATTTTGGAGTTCATGTGGATGTTGGTCTCAAGTTTCATGGCCATGTCAGAGAAGTTGTGAGACGAGCTGCTGGTCATTGTTGTGATTTGCTTAGGTCAACAGGGCAGACGATCAAATTTTATGGTCACACTCTTTGTGGCACATGTCAGGCTCATTCATGATTACTGCTTCTGTGTGTGGAATCTTGGTTATGTTGCTTGAGTTTATTGCTTGAGTCTTCTTGAGTCTGTTCAGAGGAGGTGGACCAAACAGGTGCATAATCTGTCTGAGATGCCCTACCATGACAGGCTGATGGCTCTCAATTTGTTCTCAATCAAGGGCAGGTTGCTGAGAAGTGACCTCATAAAGTATTGCAGAATTTTGTGTTGTGACACAGAGGGTTTTGATTTGTCCATTTTGTTCCAAAGGGTGCTGGATGCTAAGACCAAAGGACATTGGCACAAACTCTTGATGCCCTGCTGTTCTGTGGATGTGGCAAGGAATTTTTTTAATGTTCAGATATTGCTTATATGGCTTTCTTTTAAGAAGAAGGTCTCTCAGGGCAGACTTTATCAAGAACTGGAGGATTATCCATGGGCTGGAAGGTGGTGCCAACCTTAGAGTTTTTTTTTTTTAAATTGCCCCTGATGTGAGAACACCAGGCCATCCCTTTAGGCTTTTGATGCCGGCTTGTAATATAGACATCAAGAGAAGGTTTTTTGGGGTTCGATGTGTTCAGTTGTGGAACAGCCTTCTTAGTTTTGTGGTGGAATCAGATTCCCTGGCTGCATTCAAAGGGTTGCTGGCGGAGTTTCTGGGAGATGATCGGTTTGAGTTTGTTTAGTTTTTTTTTTTTTTCTATTGCATGTTGGTGTCTAGGCTTTGGGTTTGCCTGCTGGATGCTCCATCTTCTTGTTGGGGCTCTGGCACTTTTTTTGTGTGTGTGTGGTCTAGCGCTCTTTGGTGTTTTTGTGGTTTTGTGTTGGTGGCTGTGTGGGTTATGGTGTGTGTTTCTGGGTGTGTTGCAACTTTGCCTTATTCTGTTGAACGTTCTGTGTGGTGCACAGTGATGTATGTGTGTATGTATGTGTAGCCCTATTTATATATTTTTGTCAATAATATGGTTTGTTCAGATGATAGTCGATGGTGCGCACTAATTCAGATTTTATACCTGTGTTAATGAAGCTGTTCTCAATATGAAACTGGCATGCATGACTGGACTGGCCTCTCCTGGCTCTGTTGCTCCGCACTGGTTTGCGTCACTGCTGGAGGAGGCTGCAAAGGTAAGAGACCAACAACTTCATGAGGATGGAAAGACCAATCAATTTTAAAACTAAACATAAAACTGAGCCCTGTGGAGCCCCACTTGGAACATCCCTTAGCTCACTATTCACTCCATCAACGCCAACACACATAATTCAAGAATCAAGAAAACCAACAAGCCACTTCAACACAACCTCAAAAACTCCAAGAGCCTGCAACTTCAGTAGCAAAATGTGATGGGAAACATCAAATGTGTTTGAAAAATCAAGCATGGCCATATCTACAACAAAGCTGGCATCAACAGACTTGACTACATCTGAATAGACCAGCAACATCTGATCCTTTGTTGTTTAGCCTTTCAAAATCCAAACTGTCTGGAAGAAAGGAGCTGGTAAGATTGTAAATAGTCCACCAGCTCAGCAGCAACAATCCTCTCCATCAACTAGCAACAAACAGAAGGAAGACTAACTGGACAATAGGTAAGGGGATCATATATAGATTTATTTTTAAAAATTGGAATAACCAATCAACTCTTCCATGCATCAGGGAGCACTCCACTCTGTAGAGAAAGGTTAAAGATTATAAAGAGAGGCTGTGTCAGTTGCAAAGCTCAGACCTTCAGCAACTTTGGGTAAAATCCATCCATGCGCATTGCCGAACTAACATCAAGTCCCAACAGAATGTCAAGGACATTACCCAACTTTACGGCAAACTTGCTAATTTCACCATCAAACAACTGGAAAGGGGCAGAATTACGAGGAACATTCTTTCTATTTATGCTAGTGGAGGCAGACAACAAGAGCTCAGTTATCTCCAGCAGATCGTAAACCAGCTGTCCACCTTCATCACAAAGTGGTCCAACAGCAAGACAACCCTTCTTCTTTCTTTGTATGTAAGCATGGAACAGCATTGGTGAGTCACTATACCGCTGCATTAGATGTTCCTCAACTGGGATTGACTGAATAAAACTTGATTTCAAAACTGACTGTCAAGATCCAGAAAGACAGCTAGTGACTCCAAAGTATTTTGGTCATTTCTGCCAAATCTTTTTCATGAAATCTTGTACAAATTCCATGGATTTGCTATTCTCACCTTTAGCCCATGAGGAGGCCTGACAGACCATGGTACCCAAGTCTCTCCAGCAAGAGGAACATATAATTCTATCAGTCTCCTCAGTATAGTGAGAAACATTATATGCCTCACAAACACCAAGGTAGACAAATTCAAGAGGCCAATCAATTCTAAACAATGATTTGGAGATAATGCCATAGTTACCCTGGTGCCAAGAATACCTCTGAGTTTGGTGTCATACACCATCAGGCTCCCATACATTTGCAAACAGATATTCACAAATGACAGGCGAGTGAGAACACCTTGGATAAGGTGTTCTCTAGTTAAAAACATATCCAGAATGTTGCCGGACAAAAGAAAAGTTGACTCCCTCACCCACTGATGCAAACCACAAGCTGCATAACAATCCACAAACAGTTGATCGATCACGTTGACATTCACTCCCTGCACTAACTCATTGGACCACTTCACCAAGGGCAGGTTAAAATCCCCCAACATGACAACTTCCCAACCAACACATAAGTCACTAATCAAAACTTAATCAGATTACAATTTTCCTGCTCATCATATGATAGAGGTCTGTAAACAGCCAAAATCCCCCCACTAAGTTGAACCAGAAAAACTGCTGCTACATTTGGTAGGTCTAAATTAACCTCTTCAAATTTGGACAGCTTATTCAAACACATACCAACACCATGTTTTCTCACTCCTCTATGTGAAACTCCCCTCACAACAGAACACCAATAAACCTCAACCAAGTAAAGAAGAGCAAACCGAGCCTGCAAGCCAAGTCTCACCAACCACAAATTTCTCCAGCCTATTTTCAGCTATAAAATCTATAAATACTCCAATTAGCATTTTATAAGCCTATTTTATAGAGAACTGTATGAGAAATTCAGTGGTTCAATCAGGTTTGAATTATCTATCCTAATTTTAAATAATTTTGGAATTTACAACTTTACTATAATAGATAGGTCACATATGTTGTCAGACTAGCAAAAGTTGTAGAGATTGTAATTCTAGACAGAAATGGGCTCAAGGTTTTCTGTAGGATTCATATTCATGTAAATATCTGCCATGGCAATTTCAATCTTTTTGGGTGAATGACAAATTTTGCTGCCGCCAGCTAAAGCCAACGGTGGGCACTGGAAGGTTAAGCTTGTGGGTGTCACACTTGATTTTGTGGACTAATTTTAGTATCTTGAGGCTAGAGCAGGTTGATACAGAATATTGACCTGATAACATGCTAATATGGAAGTTCTTCATAGGTCAAATTGAAGATATAATACAACTTAGTCACACATTGTTACCCAATTTGCAGCAATGAACTAGCCTATGTTACTTGGAATGTTCCTGGCAGAGTATGGTATGAAATCAGAATGTAAACTGTGGTGTACACTGTACACACCCTGGTTCAGTTTGGTATAGCAGGGGTAGTGCCTACGTGACTTTGTTGCGTGCAGATGGATATATTTGCTGGCTATGTTGCCAGCATATTGTTGAAACCTTCCTACCTAACCTACCTTAGGAGCACTTATTACTAACCCGCAGGGCAAAAGAATGGGTTTCTGACCTGCACTGCAAACATACATATTATTCTACGGTACGTGGTTCTAACCCACAGGGCAAACATACATGTTTTTAAATATATATCAACTACCCTACCCCTTGGTATCTAACTAGATCACCATATCTACCATGGTATCCAAAATTATCTTGTACCTTACAATCCTGGTGCAGAGCCACTTTGGCCTTCGGGCATTTGGCAGCTGTTAGTCATGCAAAGTAGGCTATCTTGGGCTCAAAGCTGATAAAAATGTTGACAGTGAGCTATAATTAGACCTTTAGTTAACTGATGCAGGACCCCTGCTTGACATTTGCAAGCAGGATGATTGCATGAACGCATGTCAAATTACTGTACTATTGCACAGCCTCATCACCTGAGTTAGGGCTTCTAACAATAAAATCTCATTGCAATATGCACTCAAGATGTGTTCATTGTTTCCTCATTATTGGAACGTTTGAGAGAAATACAGTACAGCCAAGAAAGAAGAATATGTGTCCTATACGCATAAAGGGTCAATTCTAATGTGCTTTCTGATAATCTGATCCGGCTCGTCTGCCTTACCCTGAGGGATTACTCAAATGTATTATAGATTATATCAATTAATCCATATGTTCTGCTTTGATATTGATAGTTTTGGATGAAGTTAAAATAATAATATTATTAAAACTAAATTTATTACATCGAACAGCATTTAACTGTTTGTTTACGTTGCTAAATTGATGGACAACTTAAGTGTCTTGCATAACGCATTTTGCAAGGCAAGATGTAACAGGGGAAATCATTGTATCAAAATGTACGAAATATATATATATATATTACCAGTAACAACTTACTTGTAATAAATACCAAATGTGATATTCTTTCCAAACAATGACAAATTTGAGTCTTGAAAACACGTTCCTGTCATTACAAAATAGTTTGCCTCGGAGTGCCCATAATTGATTACGTCGACTTATTATATAAATGTATATAGATACACAATTTTACCTAAAACTCAACTTAGCAGTGATATGAGTAATTAATTATTTGAAATTCTCGACTGGCTAGCTGAAAATTGTAAGGCCCGTTGCCATAGCACTCTGACTATGACTTGTGACGCACACCTCCTACGAAAACGTTTATTGTTTCTCTCCTATCTGTTTGGTTGACATGTCTTCTGTTGAGCTGCACCGAGAGTCACTCGATTCACTAAATTAAATGCTTGTGCCACCTGACTCATTTCATTTGTCAGGGGTTGGCCTTGGTGGCTGCGCGAATCTTTGCTCCTTATGTTGCTCGTTTGGTCCGTGTAAGATGTTTCCGTTCATTTTTTGAGTGACATCGTTTCCCTGTTCTCTTTCTGTGCTAATCGTGGACTGTCTCTTCTTGAATTTTTTTTTACTGCATTAGTGAGAAGGTTGCCTAACTGTCGCAAAAAGTGTTGGATGTGGAAAGGTATGGTTGCAATCCATCCAAGGGTATGCAATGATTCGTACCATCATTTGCAATGCAGTTCAAAAGTATGATTAGCTACATGCTACGGAAACAAGTAAATCACTGGAGTACCATCAAAATGTCGTTGGTGCAGCCAGCAGCCGAGGAAACATCAATCCGAGAAATTCACAGCAACACCCATACAGCAATCCTGTTGGTCACAGAGGTAGGGTATCCCAGTGGCGTGGGTCACGCGATGACACGCGTTTCCAAAATATTTCCAACGGATTTATAAAAGTCCCCAATCGACCATATATTAGTCATAATAACACTAGGCACATTTTCCGTGCATCACAAGCCCCTATTGCTATTAAGTAATCGCCTCTTTTGATCTAATTGTTCATCTCTCTGTATGTTGCTGCAACATTTCCGTTCAGCCGGTACAAAACTGCTTCCAATCATAATGGCAGTGCAACAAATATCTATTTTGGTTAAATAAATACATATACTCATGCATAAAAAGCTATTGAACATATTCATCAAAAGGAACAAATGATTCAGATAAAAACCTTGAGACAAATATGGCCACAACTACTTCCAAGATAAACCACCGAGAGGGTTTTCTCGACTCTCGGAAGCTCGATCAGGCAACACATAGTGTGTCAGTTTCTGTTTAAATCCTTATGTTCTTTTCTGGAACACGTGTCTTTAAATAGTCGAGTGTTACAGATTCAAAGTGACCTTGTGCTAGTGTATAATATATGTTAGTGATATATGCCTACTCATGAGCTAGCAACTAGGCCTGGCCACAAGAATTTCACTTTTCTCATTACCACGTTTTACTGCAGGTGAATTATACGATGTGAATGACAGAGAATCAATTGAGTGTTGTATTTTAGGCTTGACAATTATCAACATTAGACCTCTATCAAAAACGGCTCTTACTATTTATTTCATAGCAATAATCAGTATACAAACACATGTTCATCATTACATGGCATTCATTGCTAGCTGATACAATTATTATTCAAAAGGTTCTTCCTGCTTCATGATTATATTCCTAATACAATCGGAAGACGAGGTAAGACCGATGTATCTTAATAGTAATTTAATTCCTTGTTCTCAAATCCCCATACAAATATTTATGTGTATGATTTCTTTCATATTGTCATAACTTCTATATTATGTACAGATCCCAACTTTGACAAATATTACTTACATTCTTCCTCTATAAGATTTCAATTCGTATTTTTTGAGCAACTTGGGAGGTATTAACCTTTCATCGGGAATTCCGATCAGAGTTTCAATCTACCACCAAAGTTGGATTTGCATATCCATCCTTATTAGATACACATGTCCACAAAGGGCAGTGCAAGAATGCCTTATACGGACATGTCGTACTACCACTCCTCACCTTGGCTCGTGTCTATGTATAGTTGCATAATGTAAATAATCAATATTTTCAGATAGGTCCATATATCATACAACTACAATACAGCTTTGTACATTCAAGTGGGGGGAGAATTATGCATTCATAATTCATAATAATGAACACAGGACAGTCAAATTATGTTCTGAAGGTATTCTCTTGTAGAGGTCCTTAATTGACCCTACATTATTTTAATAAACACTAAACGCATTATACGTGCATCACAAGCACTATTACGATTAAGCAATCGCATCTTTTGATCTCATTGTTGCATATCTCTGTAGGTAGCAACAACATTTCCGTTCAGCCAGTACAAACAGCTTCCAGCCATAATGGCAGTGCAACAAATATTTATTTTAGCTAAATAAATTATTATACCCACGCACTAAAAGCCTTGAAACATGAATCAGATGGAATAAATGATTAACTGAAATATTTTTACTAGATTCAGTGGAATATGTTTACAAAAATGCAGAGAAATATTTTACATGAATCTGGCAACAAGGTGTTTTTTCATTCTTCCATTGACGGGTCGCATAACCGTGTGTGTAGCAGCAAACCGATCCCTTCATAAAAATAGCAACAGAGTTAGGGAAGTGATCCAGGCCACCAAATAAGTGTTCCCTTAAGACTACTTGTCAAAACGTATAGGCTAGATAACCAAAAAGGGCCCTCCTTGGATACTGCTCCACAGAAGACAGGTGAGAATAAGTGTTGATATGTCCTATTCCCCAGTGTAGAGCAGACTAATTAAAACTGTTGCAGATTCAGCAGCCAACACTATTGTATATACCTGGATGTAAGCCACTGCAAGGGACAAGCTAGCTTTAGGTTACCAGCCAATGCCATACCAAGATTGCCAATTATGATAGCAATCTTTCATTCTGAGTAGCACCCTACCTTGATCCATGCCTA
>SDVV010043951.1:0-10203 GCA_016164225.1 Gammarus roeselii
TTTACGGAGGCTTTCAATTCAGTCTGAGTGGGAAATCGTTGGGTCACGGTCAATTCTATTCAGATTGAAGCGAGCGAGGAATTATTGGCGACCCCTCATTGGAGAAAGAGATGGACTTGATATCCTACCACGGGCAGAAACCTGGTAACTAACTGACTGCCTCGAATTGAAGGCGAGGACAAAGCCTCGATGAAAGAGCCCGGCTGGAGAAGAATGCGAGGGCATGGGAACGGTCTATGAGCCTGGCTGGACAAGTGAACGAAGCCAGAGGCGTGGACTGAGAGCCTCTCTCGACTAAAGGGCCAGGATAAAAGTGCTGGCTGATAGCCTAGTCTGATTTGAGGGCGAGGACAATGACGCGTACGCAGAGCCTGGCTGGGAAGAGAGCAAGAACAACAACGCGGAGTATGAGCCGTCTTCAATAGAGGGCGTGGACATAGGCAGGGACAACGAGCTCGGTTGGAATAGAGTACGAAGGCAAATCCTGGCTAGATTACCATGCGAGGACAAAAGCGGAGAATAAGAGCCTAGCTGGAGAAGAGAGCGACGACAAAGACGCGTTATAAGAGCCTTGCTGGATCAAAGAGCGAAGGGAATGGTTCTGCAAACCTCATTTTAAATATGAGGTGTGCCTGATCCATTGCAAGCAACCCGATAAAAACTCTTATGTGTTTTCTCCCGTTAACGTAGCTGAAAAAAACGTTTGGGTTACGTTTGCAGTTTTCACAACCCTGTCTTTTTCCCGTTTTGTCTTCCCTTAGTATTTATAGTGTATTGATTTCTAAGTACCGTGACAGCTTTGAGTTAGCTGTTGAGGCATTGGGGTTTTGGTTGCTGTGTAGCTCATACACCCATAGCTGGAATGTATTTTACCAAGAGGTCTATAACTACGGTATGGAAGCTCGTTCACTAAGCCTCAAGTGTTTCCCGCCTGGTAGGTTAAAGGTGACTGAGGTCTCTTTTCAACCCACCGAAGTAAGCTAGTCGGAAGATGAGTCTACGACAAGCGTTTGGGATGGCGCGATTTTCTAGTTACTGCATGAGGTACCTGACTCTTATGATCACTGGTGCCCAGGGGTTCGCCTGCAGTTACCAGGGTACCAGGTTCTCTGCCGGGAAGAAGGTCAGATCCATGAAACAGTTATCCCATGGGGTTTCACAAGCAGTTGTTCTGGATAGTTTCGCTTGCGAAATCAAGCCATCTGTTTCCATCCACGTTTGCCGTTCAGTTTTCATTCACAGCCCGTACAGGGGATGTCGGTGTCTACGGTCTGATCACCCGGTACACGTGGAATCTGCTTCCCGATTAGGAAGTACCCTGTATTTCTACACTTTATTCCCCTTGTGAGGTGTCAATGGTGTGTCGAATAGACCCGAGGGGATTTAGCTCATAGATTGTGCCATTGTTATCAAGTCTACTGTGTCGGTCGTTTTGTAAAGGCTATACTTCTATTGATCAAAATCCCCTTCGATACCCCTCCCCACCCTCATGACCGATATTTTCGTGATGCCTAATATTTTGGGCATAAAGGTAGAACTAGACACCGATGTTCTGCTTGTTGATCTAGCATTGAGCATATGTATCAGAAGCCCATTTACATTATATTCAGGTTTTTGGCTGCGCTCGTGTCTCACTGACGCGGTGGATTTTTGTTTCCACAGGGAGGAGGTTAAGTGCTCCTCTCGTTCTAGGCGCTGTTTTTAACGCCCCTCAAGTCCATGTTTTCATTGCAGCTGTCAAATTGGACTCACTCTCCCCGCCGTCGTTGGGGTAAGTGTCGCTCTAAAAGTGGTCAGTTGGGTTTGTAGGAACTTCCTCTCCGTCGAGGTCTCTGTCTCGGTATTCAAGGTCCCCTATGCCGGGATCCGTCTCGTTGCCGGATTCTGTATTTTTTTACTACTATTGCTGTTGCTGGAGATGAGGCATATTCACGTCTACAAGCTGTGTCTATTGTAACGTTGGTGGCCAGCAAGGCGCTTCCTGGAACGGTCGAGGTCTCGTTCCCTGAGTAATAGGAATAGGTGCCATTTTTAGTTGCAGCTTTTGTTAACACCGTCGCTGGATCCGATGGTGGCCCTGTCTAGTAGTACCTGTTTAAGTTGTGCAAGTTTCAGTTTCTTTCGGTTTTCTCTTCTGCTTCCTCTTGTCGATTTTACTACAGTTGGAATTGCCGGTGAGTCCAATTGGTCTTTATGGGTGGGCGTACACCCCCTTCTCGGGGGATGCGTCTTTGCGTCCAGGTACGTCGATGGTTTTTAGAATTTGGTTCTTTGGTGCTTCTTGAGTTTCATTTCTTGATAAGTGACTCCAGGTTCTTGTATTACCTCGAGTTTAGCAGCTCTGCAATTTTTTTTGGATACCTATACAATACAAACACAATAACCTATAGAATACATCTACAATACATACATCCGCTACGTCGCCAGGACCCGGCAAACACTCGTCAACCGCCCGCCCCTACCGCACTTTTTAGTGAAACTGTATATTTTTCCAAAAAATTCTATCTCGGATCATTTCAAGCTACATTCACAAGCTGTTGTCTTGATACATTTTAATTTGTTGGTAGAGTGTTAACGGAGATTGAGAAAGTACTTAGAATTATACGGCAACTCTTCATCTGCGTCCTTCTTTCTTCAAACAATATTTTATCTTCAAACAGATGAACCATAACATGTCTTGCTCTCATAATGTTGTTCAATGATATTCCGGGAAAAACAATCGTGTAAGTACTTGCGGCGTGCTTGAAACAGATACATTTTAATCTCTGAGAGACGGCCGCCGGCGATGGAAATATCGTGAAAAGATACCATTATTGCTCCCCAGCAGCACAAAATAACTACCGAACCTCATTTCGTCGGTTAATATAGTCCAATCAACGGAAAAAAAATCGTTTGTCTTGTAATATAGTAAATTATCCTGTCATTAACGTTTGTTTATCGTCTAATTATGATCATTTTCAGCTGTTAGACACCAAGTTGGTTGCGACTTATCGTCGGTTTTCCGGTAATTATCCCGTAATTCAACTGCCTTTAATCTCACTGTATTGAACAATGATCAGTTGATGCATTTCACATTGGCAGACCAGTCTGTTAACAAACAATTAATGCAATTGCTGGTTACTAGCACATGGCAAAATTGATAGCCGGTCAACATCATATGCTCGAACAAATTTGTGCTCTACACTAGTTACAAATATTATAGAGAGATTGTTCAATTTAGCACAGGTAGGTATATTTTGTGGCACAGAAAAATAAAGAAGATATATCACCTTATATAAATTGAATGAATTCACGTCATTCATACCTAAGGATTTAACAAACAGAGCTTTATTTGCGCTTGGCCTGAAACAAAATTAAAGTATTTACTGGAGCATGATTGAAGAATTTCACATCTGTGGTCGGCGAAGCTTTGGAAAGATTGATATAAACAGTATAACACGTCACAAGCTGTCAGAAGCAAACTTAGCTGCCTGTCCAATCTCCTAGACTTTTTCAATAAGGTCACCGAGATATGCGACGAAACCAAAGCTGTGGACCTTACTTATCTCGACCTTCAAATGCGTTTGATAAGGCCCTCCATGAATGCCTACTTAGGAAAGCGGAGAACAATATGACTAGGACACTACCTCCTTCTGAGCTTGATTAAACCCTACTGCACCGTACGTCGCTGCAAATTCTGAATGAGATCATGGTTATTTCCATTCTCGTGGCGCAGAGGTTGACCCGATTAAAAAAAATACGGAAATGAGTATTTCTTTGGAAATTAATATCCAGGTTGTCCACATTACTCGTTAATATTTTGCAATATAAGGGAATGAGCCGTCCATTCAACTTGGTTCTGAAGGAATGTGCAATGCAAACAAATCACAAGATTTATCTGCAAATGAGATAGCTTATGTTTACAAGTGTTTAGAAGGGTTTACGAATGTTGGGAGACAGCAACAGGCCTTCTGGCTTAAACTTGGTAGCCTTTTGATAGTAAGAAAATTAGATCTGAGTAAAACGTAATTGATAGCATCACGTGTCAGAGTATTTTTTTATCAATAAAGGGAAAGGATGTTGACGGAGATAGCATTTACCAATGATACTCAAATCAACTAAAATCAGCACATGAAAAGAAAACCACTGACCCTCTGAGTTGATCTGATATTGTCATAGTTTTGTTCCTCGTTAAAACAATGATTACCGGTGTCATTGTTGGGCACCGTTTTGCAACGCGCAGGCACCATGCCGGCACTTTTTTTTTAACCGTGCTAGTGTCAATGCCGGGTACTATTTAAGCGTACGGGTGTCATTGCCGGACACCATTTTTCAAGAATATTCTGGTGAAGGAGCTATAGCTGTAAGCTTTTATCTACGATTTTAGTAAAAAAAATCTCAGCTGGGAATAAAACGTTTCGATTGTATCGCTGTTCACAACTTCCGTTGGAAGTCTTTTCCATTCATCGACAACTCTATATGTGAAGAAATTGCTCGTGATGTCGAGTGTGAAACGTTCGTCAACGATTGTGTATTCATTATTACATGTTACTCGGTTCGCATCCAGAGTGAAAAGGCTCTCTCGATCGACGTTTTCCTTACCCTTCTTATCTTCCACACTTCGATTATGTCATCTCTGACTCTACGCTTCTCTAACGAATAAAGGTTGAGTTCACGTAGTATGTATTCGTACGATTTATTGTCAGCGAATATATAAGTGTAGGAGCTCTACGTTGAACCTTCTCCAATTTAGTAACATATTTTCTAAGGTATGGATAATAAACATGGACAGAACACTCAAGGTGCGGTCAATAAAGTGCATTGTATAACCTGAGAATACTGTTTCTGCTTTTGTACAAGATTGTGCGGGATATCATGCCTAACATTCAGCAGCATCGTTACATTGCTAGCTGCTGCTTGAGTCGTTACTCTTGATTACACCTAGATGTCTCCCTTCGGAGGCAGGTATCAGTTTCTTTCCGGTCATTGAAGATCCGGGCTCACTGTTATGAGGACCAATGTGCATAACTTTGCACTTGTAAACATTGAATTTCATTTGCCAGTTTTCTGACCAAGCAACAATTTTGTTCAAGTCTATTTGAAACTGCTATAACCCAAGTTTGGGTTGTACTTTTATTCCTAGCTCAGTCTCATATGGAAACTTGCTAATGTTCGAGAGTACGTTGCAATCAAAGTAATTTATGAATTTTATGAAGAGAACTGGACCTAACACGGATCCTTGAGGAACGCCGCTTGAGACTATCCTCCAATTGGAAGAAGCTCCGTTAATTGCAACTCGCTGCCGTCGGTCTGTGAGCCAGCGTTTTATCCAGTGATTGCTGTGCAATTTTTTAACTAAGCGTTTGTGAAGGACTTTATCCAATCCCTTTTGTAAGTTAAGGTAAAGATGACGATCGGAGACTTTGTGTCCTGAAATTCAATTATATTCTTTAAAAAAAGCAGCAGGTTGTTACGACATGAACGATTACGACTTAAGCAATGTTGTGTCACTTATCAACTGATTTAGTTCTAAGAATACTCGAATTTTATCCGTAAACAAACTTTCCATTCATATGCCAATGACAGAAGAGAGATTAATTTGACGGTAATTGCCGGGAAATTTATTTCCTCTGTTTTGAAAAAAATAGTAGCATTGGCCCTTTTCCGTTTAAGGGTGAAAATGTTTGATAGATATTCGGCGATTCTATTCTTAGTCTCTTTCAGTATCCTGGGATGAATTTGGTCTGGCCATAGAGATGTGTTCACTGTGCTGAGGGCTAAAATTCGGCTCTGCGCTATGATATCCTTAGGATTAGGAACTCTCATTTTAGTGTCATCCGTTTCTAGCTCACCAATATAGTACTCAAGAAGGCCAATTAGCGATCTTGATTTTTTTTATCGAAATATAACTAACAAATTGTTTCGGATTTGTTTTGGTGTTGACCGCAATTTCATTTTCGTAATCTTTCTCCTTACATTTCAGGACCTTCTTTGGAACTCTTCTGCTGATTATGATTTTTTTTTCGACGTTCTCCTGTGGGTGCTCCTTATTGTCGAGTGCTTTGCTTCCTCTTGCGACTGATGGTGCTGCAATTCTTATTTCCACAACTTAAGCTGATTAGCTGTTCTGCTCCTCTTTTTGGGCGTGATATACTCATGTTCCATATTTTGAAGTGCAGTCAAAAAATTGTTTAGAGATTGATTGACATCCTGTCCGAAGGTTATATCCGGTGATGCCTTTGACTCTCTTGTGCTTTCAAAGTTAGCTAATCTGGAGTTGGGGACTTTATCGAAGTATATTGAAGTTTTCAGCTCGAGTTATATCATATAATGAATTGGACGCTAGTTCCGAGTGGTTCACCCACTTCGACTTCCGTGACGTTGATGTCAAATGACTAAATAGATCATGAGTATTGCTAACTCTTGCTGCTGCTTGAGTCGTTCCTTGTGATGACACCTAGATCTCTCACTTCGGAGACAGGAATCAGTTTCTTTCCGATCATTCTCTTACTTACTTACCATTTGGGTCTTGTACTTAACGTCAGCGAAATCAATCAAGCAAAGGCCAGAGGCAGTACATATGTCTGTTTCCCATAAAATGTCAGGAATATTTAAGTCTAAAAGCAGTATACTGTTTGAGTTGTGACGACATTGACGAGGGTTTTGTAAACATCAATATCATCCGCGACCATGCTCATGGGGGTACAATAAACTAGTGTAAATTGACACTTTGTGTGTCTACCGAATACTTCAATTGATGATCTGCCGTGTCTACTGCTTGGAATAGAAACTTCTATTGTTTGTGAAGTATTTTTGATAAGGAAAAATACTCATTTACCTTCACGGCTTTGTCTATCTTTGTGAAATAGTGAGAAAGAAAAAAATTATAATCCACATTCATTTTAACTAATTTTTTTCCAACTTTGTTATATATCTTTACATGAATTTAGAAAACTATTCGGTATTTCTTTAGCAAAGTCCACGGGCCAGCGTGTACAACGATCTCATGTCTCCTAAACTGAACGACAGATATCAAATACGGATGACCCATGCATGACATTTATTTGCCGACTGCGTGCCACCTAATCTGATCATAGTAATGAATTTGCTTCTATGAATTTAGTGTGTGTAAATATTGACATTTTGCCTTACAACCAATAACTGTATTATGTGACTTGCAACAGCCTTCGATTTTTTTTCTATATCTGGTTTGATTATTAAACCCTCTCCTTGGGAATAGTTGGGGTTGTTCATTAAGCTCACTGCCCGAAATTCATGACCACAATTGCAACACTCACTGAGTTTTGACGTAGTAAGCGGGCGGGTGCAACAGTAGCGGGCGGGTGCAGTGAGCGGGAGGGTGCAACAGTAGCGGGCGGGTGCAGTAAGCGGGCGGGTGCAAAAGTATTGCAAGCGATGGTGTTTTGTAGCCCCGGGTCGAGTTTAGCTGACTCGCTGAATCTGTCAAATTGCTTAAATGTAGGTCGTTTGAGTACCTTTGGTTTTTGTCATCGACGGTCTTGTCGCAGATCAATTTGCGTCCCAAATGTGTCAAAATGTTATGCGTTCATCCAATTTCAGATTCTGAATCAACCCATCTTTCCTCCCATAACATTGACTCCTTCCAGATAAAAATGGTAATTAGAAAATAACAATTGTTCAGCAAACCTAGACATCGTTTCTACTGCCAAAACAGTCCGCCGTATTCAGATTTTCCCCGGTAAAATGTTCGCTCATATCTATGCTTGTCGAACGGCATCACGAAAACCTCGGTCATGAGAGTTGGGATGGGTATCGAAGGGGATTTTGATCGATTGAAGTATAGTCTTTACAAAACGACCGCCAGAGTAGACTTGATGACAATGGCACAATTTATGAGCTAAATCCCCTCGGGTCCATTCGACACGTCATTGACACCTCACAAGGGGAATAAAGTGTAAAAATACAGGGTACTTCCTAATCGGGAAACAGATTCCACTTATACCGGGGGATCAGTCCGTAGACACCTACATCCCCTGTACGGGCTGTGTATAAAAACTGAACGGCAATCGTGGATGGAAACCGATGGCTTGATTTCGCAAGCGAAACTATCCAGAACAACTGCTTGTGAAACCCCATGGGATAACTGTTTCATGGATCTGACCTTCTTCCCGGCAGAGAACCTGGTACCCAGGTAACTGCAGGAGAACCCCTGGGCACCAGTGATCATAAGATAGTCTGGTACCTCTTTCAGTTACTATCAAATCGAGCCATCCCAAACGCTTGTCGTAGACTCATCTTTCGACTAGCTTACTCCGGTGGGTTGAAAAGAGACCTCAGTCACCTCTAACCTACCAGGCGGGAAACACTTGAGGCTTCGTGAACGAGCTTCCATACCGTAGTTATAGACCTCTTGGTAAAATACATTCCAGCTACGGGTGTATGAGCTACACAGCAACCAGAAGCCCAATGTCTCAACAGCTAACTCAAAGCTGTCATGGTACTTAGAAATCTATACACTATAAATACTAAGGGAAGACAACACGGGAAAAAGACAGGGTTGTGAAAACTGCAAACGTAACCCAAAGGTTTTCTTCAGCTACGTTAACGGGAGAAAACACATAAGAGTTTTATCGGTTTGCTTGCAATGGATCAGGCACATCTCATAGTTAAAATGAGGTTTGCCGAACCATTCCCTTCGCTCTTTGATCCAGCAATGCTCTTATAACGCGTCTTTGCCTTTGCTCTCCTCAACAACTAGGCTCTTATTCTCCGCTTTTGTCCTCGCCTGCTAATCTAGCCAGGATTTGTCTTCGTACTCTATTCCAACCGATCTCGTTGTCCCTGCCTTTGTCCACGCCCTCTATTAAAGACGGCTCATACTCCGCGTTGTTGTTCTTGCTCTCTTCCCAGCCAGGCTCTGCGTGCGCGTCATTGTCCTCGCCCACAAATCAGACTAGGCTATCAGCCAGCACTTCTATCCTGGCCCTTTAGTCGAGAGAGGCTCTCAGTCCACGCCTCTGGCTTCGTTCACTTGTCCAGCCAGGCTCATAGACCGTTCCATTGCCCTCGCATTCTTCTCCAACCGGGCTCTTTCATCGAGGCTTTGTCCTCGCCTTCAATTCGAGGCAGGCAGTTAGTTACCGGGTTTCTGCCCGTGGTAGGATATCAAGTCCATCTCTGTCTCCAATAAGGGGTCGCCAATAAGTCCTCGCTCGCTCAAATCTGAATAGAATTGACCGTGACCCAACGATTTCCCCCTCAGACTGAATTGCAAGTCTCCATAAATATTTATGTAATAATACAAGTAATATCGTTCAGAGAGCGTTATCGATGCAATAAAAATTGTCTTGTAGCATAAGATTGTAAATTAATATTGTTGGACCAAATTTACAAATTTTCGGTGCAAAAAATTATTTAAAAAAAATTATTGTTGAAAATATGGGGCCATAATACAGTACGTTTAACTATCGTTCAATGGTAACACAATTTCTCGCAGAGTGGTACCGTAACCAAATATTTATTTTCTCAAATTAATAGCTATTAGGCATGCAATTACTTTACTGAATTTCAATGTTATATACTTGACGATTGAATATCATTACATCCCAGAATACCGGTCTTAGAATTGTGGGACAATATCCTCAATCAGAAAACTCATCGGAAAGATATGGGCCAAAGCTGTTTTGGCATGAAGACTTATTGTTTCCAAAGTACTGTAAAATGAAGGTCGAACCAGCGCTTGCAATATCAGCGAACATCCAGTTTTCATCAAATGAAGACAAAACCGTCTCATGTGGAGCCGAGATCCGTCGATCTCCGTGCGGTATCAGCTTCTTATGTCATGAACACGTGGTCATGAGCACGTGTTATTGCCATGGCCGTGTATCTTCCTGGAGTGCGCAGTAAACATTGATGAGGATTGCGCTGTGCCGTTAGACAGATGGTGTTTTCAGCAGCGTGAGCGTTCGAAGGACATTTAGCAGTTACAGCGCAGGTCAGGGTAACAGATGAGTGATAAGACACTATTATTTTTCCTAATAACACTCGTGTTTGAAATTGAAACTCATTGCTCGTTCGTATTTTCTAGCTAAGCAAACTATTGTAAAATTTAGAGCTGAATTTTGGATGACACAATATAAAAGCAAAGGCATGAAATTAATCATACTGGATCAGTTGAATACTTGACATTTTATATATATATATATATTTATATATATATATATATATTTATATTTACAGTAC
>SDVV010043952.1:0-10203 GCA_016164225.1 Gammarus roeselii
CAACTTCATTGTTTACTGGTAAATCCAAACGCAAAAAACTACTGTCTCACAATTTAAATTCAGTTATCTAAGCAGTTCCTCATCATATCTATTGTGTATCATGTTATCTGTATTATAGTTATTCATCATACTATAGTGGTTTTCAATACTTTTTCTGAAATACTACTCAAGTTAGGTAACTGTTAGGGTAAGGTTAGGTCTAGGTAGGTGTTTCTTGAAGCAATCTGCTTCTTCAAACCCACATTCTGTTTTTGTGTATAAACTGTTCCATTGTTCTATTCTGCTCTGTTGATGTTCATTTGTAAAAAATGTAAACTGATGTGGTAATAAAGGGTTTCAAATCACTGCCTAATATTGATTGGAAACCACTCATTGATTATGGAATTAGGGTGGAGGAAGCCAATGATAACTTTGATGATGTACTGTTGCAGGTGGGTTTAAAACATGTGCCGAAAATAAAAAAATAACGAAAAATAT
This sequence comes from Gammarus roeselii, assembly GCA_016164225.1. Taxonomy (NCBI): domain Eukaryota; kingdom Metazoa; phylum Arthropoda; class Malacostraca; order Amphipoda; family Gammaridae; genus Gammarus; species Gammarus roeselii. Next base: position 478 of record SDVV010043952.1, read on the forward strand.
GCATGTATTATTCAGGAAGCAAAACGTTCTTGAAAAGCGAGCAATAAAACACCATGCACTTAGCAATGAAGAAAGCATTTATAGACGGAGAAAATAATGGAGAAACTATTATTTTAATTGAAACGCGAAGAAAAGATACATATGACCAAAAGGGTAGAAAAAAAGAAAAACAATCTGTTGAAAAAAAAAAATATGAATGCCATGTTTTATTTGCATATGCAGCCAAGTTTACATTCTCCAAAACTGAAATTGGCATCTTAATTCAAGAATCCAGTTAACTGGTAAATGAAAGCAATGCAATGAGCGAAATGTTGAGTGAAAATTACAAACGAGAATTTGGTATCCCAGAGTCATTTTCCTTGACCGATCTTCTTAACTTTGACATTTTCAAAATTACAAAAGATATCGATGACATAAGAAGCAACATCGCATCCGCCTAAGATAACATCACAGCTATTGTGTTGTAGCGATGAAAACAGGTAGTGTCAAGACCGTTACAAATGTTGAGGCAGAAGTTTGTGGGCACATCTGATATCCCACGAACCATGAAACATGCTGTCATTTTCCCTTTGGATGAGCTTTACATGCTCATCAAATTAAAGATCAACTTCTTTGACATCACATGAAGTCAAAATGTAACATTTTTTCAAGAAAAGAAATGGTTGAACGCCAAGCAACAAGGTTTCAGAAGTAAGAGGAGCACGTTGACCCAACTACTGGAGCACAATGATTGACCCAACTACTGGAGCACAATGATTGACCCAACTACTGGAGCACAATGATTGACCCAACTACTGGAGCACAATGATTGACCCAACTACTGGAGCACAATGAGGAAATAGTCAATCAGAATATCACAATATTCTGTGATCAGCTGTGACTACATAATGCAGGTATCCAAGGGAATGATTTTTAATGAATCAAAATGGATAACCTCTGCACCAGTGGACCTCCTTAGCGGGGTTCCACAAGACACTGTGCTTGGCCGTCTACTTACTTAGTAATAGCCAATGTTCTGAGCAATAACTGTCCATAGTCATAGGTGTCCTGCGTGTCTTATGTGTGCATTGCAAAACAATGCTTTATTCAACAAACAATTTGCAACGGTCGAGGTTAGTGGTTAAAGACTGTGAACCTGAGCCATGAGCACATTCTTATCAAGAGATTAAATGACAATGTTGACTCTTTGAAGATGAATTATCATGAGAGTATGCTCATCCTAAGACGTTTCGAAAGTTTATGGTCATAAGCGATTGCGAATTCTGGAAGGCTACATGGTCAATGTCAATGAGAAAAATGAAACGAAAGTGTCAATGAGAATCCAGGAAAGGATTGGCAGTATGTGTTACATCAAAGTGTCAAAATCGATGGGTGGCGAAACGATGCAAACCGTAGCTTTTAAAAGTTTTACGTGCCGGGCGGGCACTCAAGTTATTCAATCGAATGTCTTTGGAAATACGTGAGATGAAACGTGAACCGCAATTGTCCGCCACATCGAACATGTTGAAGTTCAAAAGGTGTGTGAATGAAGTACATCTAATCAGTGCATACCGGCATAGTTAGTAAATCTCTCTGATTGGTGAATGTGGCAGCAACATGCAAATGAAGATTCCACAGCACGAGTGGGTCAGGTGTTTGCCACAATGTGACCAGCTATCAGAGCGAAGTATCTCCTAGTAATTAGAGACCAGGGACGTAAAACACCGCACTTCCCCAATAGCTCCCCATTTAGGCGGACACTGTTCCGCTCATACCGTTATTCCATGAACATTTATATACCTAACTGTTATCCACATTAACCTACACCTTCTCTCACATAATTTATCAAACTCCGACGCTCGCTACACACAAACGCATTCCACTCCACAGAGCCTCTCTGTTGCCCCTATCGCAGGCCTCTTCCAGATCCACGAATGCCCAGATCATATCCTTTCCCTTCGCAAGTTACTTTTCAGAGACTTGTCTAATTGCAAAAATCTGATCTGTATCCCTCCTGCCTCTCCTAAAGCCATCCCTCCTTGTTAATCGCACCTTCTATACTGTCTCAAACCCTCTTTCGAGAGTCTGCGTTTATTTGCAACACGTTTATTCAGCGACCTTTTACACACTGGAACAATACAACTACTTCGTCACTCAATCGGCACCACGACCACGCTCGGCACAATATACAGATTTAGTAGCATCTCCAACCATCCGGCTACCGTTACTCCACAACTCAAGAGGCATCAGTCGCAATGCCTTCGAAACCAGAGGGCTTCTCACCTTTCATTGCCCATACCGCCTCCTGCACAGCTAATTTAGTAAATACTGTTCTTGACTATTCTCGCTCCCAAACCGACATCCGTGCACCATCTCCCACAGCTATTATCAATGTCAGCCACTGTGACATCCCAAATATAAAAAAAAATCAAATAATTTAAACCACCTCTTTCAAACATCACCACTCTCAACTACTTTTGGCCGTTTACATCTTTCCACAACTAATCCTCTCTCGTCTCCCCCTTCCTTAACTACATCTTCTCTTTTCCAGAACTTTTTTTTCCAACATTCTCGTGCAACCGCTAACTCACCTATTTTCAGCGTTCCTCTTTGCTCTCCTCACCAAACGCAACAGCTCCTTTCTATACTCTCTGTAATTGCCATAGGCCACTTCCGACCTCGCGTGTAGCCAGTCCTCGAAAGTTCTCTTCTGCGCCACCACAACATCGTTTCGACACTCGCTCCTAACCCTTTTTCCACCTGAGACACTGCCCCCGTCGCACACGCTTTTCGCTCATCTCAGCATTGCATCTCTGTGCCTCTCCCATTCCTCCTCAACATTTTTCAAGTCTTATTCTCTTTCACCATGTCATATTTCATATTCCTTATCCAACGCCTGATGGAACTCCTCAGCTCTACTTACCCCATTCAAATCACTTAGGTACAATACCTCTTTTTCTTCTCTCACTCTTTTGTTCCCCTTCCACTTCTGCTACCCACTCAATCTTCCTTCCACCAGTAGATGATCAAACATTCTTCCACTCTACCTCTCTAAACCCGTACATCTAACAGCTTCCTCACCACTTTCCTTAAAATCAAAACAAAATCCATAAACCGTTCTATCAAACCACTGCACCGCGAATCCTCTTTAACTATGTGTAGATTTAGATATCTCGTTTCTTGAACGAGTGGTTTCACAACACCAGTCAATGCACAACCTTATCAGTTTCTCTGCGCTGATATTTTTACCTGCAACGCCATGCCTCCTTACCACATTCTAAGCCATTACATCTCCAACTCTTGGATTTTAGTCCGCAAGTTCTTGCCACTTTGTTCGTAAACACTCACAAACGTCCATCTCTATACCTAACTTAACCTTCACCTAAATCAATCATAAGGACACTTTTTTAAACTCTGTAACGCAACAAGCCTACCGATCACTTAGTAACCACACCACATCTTCTCGTGCTTAACCTTCTTACTCCACGACCGACGTGGCTCCACCAACCTCACCCAACTCACATTCGACAAAAAGTTGCAACTCCTCTTTGCTTTATTCGCACAACAAACATGTTCATTCAGAAACCCTAACAATAAGGTTTGGAAAAGCATTAGCCTCTACTCCCTCCACTCGTCTTGCAATCTTTGTGGGATGAATTTGCAGAGGAAAGGATCAGTAGCCTCTCGCTACGCCCCAAATAGACGCCTCCAACAATACGTAAACGGTTACGGTAGCAGTATTCTTACGTCTCGCCACAGGCCCATAAATACTTTTGGAGAAGATGATCTATTGAATATTTTTAAATGTCTCATGAGCTACTATAAAACATACTTAGTTTCACGTATACGAATGCCAAGTACCTGCGCGCCATCTCGTTAGTATATTGGTTTTGTGATCGATTCTCAGGTTATTGTGAAATTTGCCTCTTTTCTAAATAATAGGTCCAATAACTTGAACGCAATTGTTCAATTATAGTCTGATATACAAGGTAAAAAAGCGATTAGATTTGTAATTTTGACAGCAATGAGTTAAACGTGGCTTACTGCAGTTTACAATGATACTTCGTGATTTCGCGTAAAATGTCAATATTCTGAATTTGAGTGATATAGGGAGAAAAAAAGTCTGACAATGTTTGGTAGAAATTCCATAGTCGCCGCTGTTTACGCTGTTGGCATGCTCTTTAGACGTCAGAAATAGGGTCTTTTTTAATTTTGTTTTCGATATCCCTGCATTTTGTACTTGTTTAAGTACAGACAGCTTTTTCCTCTATACCCAGGTTACAGCCTTATGTATATGCGTACTTGAAAACGTGTAATCTCCATACAAGGTTCTCGGGAAAGCGAAATGACCAAACTTTTCGCTTCCTCATTACGTATGACAATAGGAACAATTACACGTAGAAATTGAGCTTCTTACAAAACTGCATAGCACCCCACAGTTTCGAATAAGAAGTGGAAGTATGTTGCTATTTATGATCAGTTATAGTATTTTTCACCTGGACGATCTGCCGTCCATGACTACTCATGTAATTTTACGAAAATGTATTCAGTTAATTCCAACAAATAATGACGAAACCAAACATTTTCTGTATTCGGTTCAATATTCCGGTTCAATATTACCTATGGTGGGGGTTGAACATACTGCTACTGTACCCTGGGCAAGTCTCAAGAGGCGATAAATAGGGGCGAAGCGAGATGACAAGGCATGCAGGGCAGGGAGGTTCCCGCCTGTCCGAACCGTATTGTTAGAGTCGCAAAATGTGCGTGGGTGTAGTTCGGATGGAGGATAGATGAGAGTTTGGTGACGTGTTTGTGAGAAGAATGTTTGATGCGTTGGTGACGACTGAGACAAAGTTAAGCGGTATGAGCGATGGCGAGCTTGGTGTGGGAAGTGGAGAAGGAGCAGTTTTGGATCAGTCTGAGTGAGTGCATTATAAGAGAGTCTTGCAGGTCAAAACAATGTGGTGTTACAGGGGGACCTAACTGCGGGAGTAGGAGACTTAGTGGTAGCAGGAACGAATACATTTTCGTTCCTGCTAGAAATGAAGCTGGAGAGAACTTGATAGGGTTTTGCATGGAGCGGGAGCTGGTGACGGGAAACAGCTTGTTCAAGAAGATAGATTTTCCCAAGTGCTCACGGGTAATGTAAGTCCATGGTGCAGTGGTGAATTGAGCGAATGCTGATGGATTTTGTGATGTTTATAAGGAGAGTGGTGGGGAGGCTGATGGGTGTGCAGGTGATGAGGGGAGGGCGAGGGAATGTTGGATCATCTACTGGTGGAAGGAATATTAGAAGTGTAACAGGGACAGAAAGAGAGCGGAGAGTGGGAGAAGGAAGAGCTGTTGTGGAATTGAGTGTACTACATATGGTGAGCAGAGCTGAAGAGTTCGAACAGGCGTCGGAGGAAGAACTTGACATTGTAACAGCAAGGAATGGTGATGTTGAGGAAGGATGGGAGACGTTCAGAGATGCTGTGTTGAGATGAGCGAGGAATGTATAGGGGGGACGCCGAATGAGCCGGTGTGGTTGAACGATGATGTTTAAATGGCGGTGGCACCGAACAGAAGTGCTTTTGAGGTGTGACTACTGGCGAAGTCGGTTGCGGCCTCAGACAACTATAAAGAAGAGAAAAGGGTGAAGCGTGTGGTGGATGTTCTGGAAAGAGGTGAAGAAGGTGAGGATGTGGAAACGAGGAAGGATTAGGCAGTGGAAGATGGAAACGGCCTGCTTTTGTTAGAGAGTGGTTATGTACGAAGCGGTGGGCTAAGTATATTGAAGAGTAGTTGAATGTTGCGTGAGGATATCAGAGAGGCTCACTGCTTTCCTGTTGGTGCTGGTTTACGGATGCTGGTTTTGGCAGCAATTTTTTTTTGCGGACATCACTAAAGATGAGGGGCAGGAGACGGTGGAGCTGAAGAAAACAAGGAAAGTTCCTGGTTTGGACGGCGCTGCCGCTGAATGTCAATGAGCAGTGCATGGAGTATAGTCTGTCAAATGGTTGGTGAGGCTACTGAATCTGTGTTTTAGTGTCGGATGCGATGCCGATTGAGGGCAAATAAGATAAAAAATGAATGCAGCAACTCAAGAGGTATCACCTTGTTGTATGTAGCGGGTAAATTGTACGGGATAGTGCTAATCAAGAGAATTAGAAACAATACAGAACGTTCCGTGCCTTCATTGATCTGGGAAAGGCCTACGATATGGTCGACAGCGAGCCATTGTGGAGGGTATTGAGTTTGTATGTAGTGTTAGGGAGTTTGTTAAGAGCGGTTCAGAGTTTCTATAATGGCAGCAAAGCATGTGTTGGAGTAGGAGGCGGGGTGAGTAATCGGTTTCCAGTGAAAGTAGGACTGAGACAAGGCTCCGTTAGGATTCATGTCTGTTCAATCTCTAAATGGACGGAGTGGTAAAGGCTGGGAACACGAGAATATTGGGTCAAGATTTAGAGTTGTTAGGAACAAATGGTCAGAGTTGACATTAGAGTCAGTCGCTGTTTACGGATGATACTGCTTTGGTGACAAATACGGAGGGGAAGTTATGTCGGCTGGTGTTGAGTGTGTGAGAGCAGGTAGCTGTGAGTTAATGTGAGTGAAAGAGAAGTAACTTGATGTTTGAGGAATGAATATGCGATAATGAATATGCGATAGTGTCCGCCTAAATTGAGAGTAATTTTAGGAAGTTCTGTTTTTATGTATTTTATATCTCATGTGGAGAAGACTGGGCTGATGGAAATTGAGGTAAAATCTAGGGTGAAGGAAGGGTGAAAAGTGTTGGGTGCACTGAGGTGTGAAATGAGCTGTAGGACATTGAGTATGGGAGCAAAGAAATGGTTGTATGAGAGCAGCAGAGATAAACCAGCGAAACTAATTGGGTCCTCCTGCTGACACTGCATCTCGGACCTCACTTCTGAGCCAAAGTGAGTGTCACGAGGTCCTGGCCGGACCCTTCAGCGTTAATGGGGCGAAGTTTGGTATGTTTGTGAGTGCATGAGTGGAGTGTGAGGTGTGTCTTGTCGTCGACCCTCCACCCTTTTGGGGGACTCGATATTGCCTCTGTAACTTAATCAGTATCAGGTTCAATAGTCTCGTTAATTTTGTTAGCATTTGCTTGGAATACTAAAGGTATCAAAGAAGATATTAAAACTTGTCACTTTCGTATGTACAGAGTGCAATCAATTTTATTACAAATCAACATTACATGTATTAAATCAATGTGAAGAGTATATTCTCTTGCAGTGTTGGTCTATTGTGACTCCTGACTAAGAGCTATATAGTGAACACAATTTTTTTCTCGTCTTCTTCCTTGCTCACAAGCGATACTCAGATAACTTTGCAGTTTCTATGATCGACATTTTGGTATTTCTATTCGGAATTCAGGAGAAAATAAATCAACAGTGTCCATTAAAATTCTTTCACATTTTTGTTCTGGCTGTAGGTACGAAACCAATTTTAGGAATAAATTTGTGTAAAATGGCTCGGTTTTTACACGCGTTTTCACTAGCCCTTCACAAACATGAAGACGAAATGAGGGAAATTGTCATGAACAGTCAGTCACTAATTGGTTTTGGCAATAACGTACAGGGAGTTTATAATAATTTAACAATTTAAACGCTTTAAAAACGAGATACTGAGACAGTATAGGCTTTGAAATTATTGTTAGATTAGATTTTAAAAAAGTATACTCTGTGTGTTTTAATGATTCCAATGACAAAAAATACGTTTCAGCTTCCACTGGGAACTATTCCTTTGAGCGCAGATCTGAATCCTTTGGATGAAGCTTGCAATATCATTTGAACTTTTTTCATGCTCTTTTTCTGGCGCGATTTGGCATATCCGTTTCTGCAGTAATTTAATTGTCCTTGTATTTATTTGTGAACAATGGATTCCATCTCTCATTAAAACGAAAAAGTGAGCGGGCTGAGGTCGGGGCTATGAGCGGGCCAAGACTGGTTTGTTCGACCGACAGCTAGGTAATTCCTAGACGTACCTTAATCTCCTTAAGAAAAATTCATGGCCAGCTGTGAGGTCGGAGAATTTTTACTATCCACAGGGATGATGCTCCTGCTCTCTGCTCGTACAAGTGTCTTGCATTTTTATAAGACAAACTTTCGGAGCAGCAAAATCAGCAGCCGAACGAACCAGCCTTGTTTGATTTCCCACGGTTTTACTTATTTGAATAAAACATACGTATATACTTTCATGATATAGAGCCTAGTTATCAAATGACTTGAAATAATTTTGTACATTGTAGGATTGAAGTAGTGCTTGGCATTCCATCAACCAAATATGCAGGCTGCAACCAAATATGAATTTTGAATTAGAAAATATCAATCTGCACTATTTTTTTGTTGTACAATTCTTTAATATGTGGCCCCGATCTCAGCCCGGTCGACTACTGGTTTTGAAGTGAGATGGAATCCATTGACCACGAAAGCAAGCCAACATGACAATTGAATATCTCATATAACTGCTTAGCAAAGTCGTGCTATAAAAGAACAAGGAATATGTTCGACGTGCAGTTGCATCCTTCCTTTGATGGGTTCAGATATCGACTCATAAAAATGGGTACCATTTCAAAGCTAGTCCGGTCCAGTCATTTTCACTTCTTCCATTAATTCAATGTTTAAAATGTCATATGATGTAGATCTTATAGAGCATTTAAATTGTTAAAAGTTTCTTAACACTATCTCTTTATTATAAGGTGAGCACAGTTCGTCAATATCATACACTAATAAACCAGAAAGGCGGACACAAGCGTGGCCGAGTAGGATTGGTAATAACAGTGCAATGTAACCAAATCAGTCAAGTATTGAAAACTACCAAGCATTTCGGAAATGTGATTTTCATTTAAGAAGTGTGAAGCACGATATAAAATACGGACAAAATCAGAGAGAAATTTTGCTAATAAATAACGAAATGGAAATGAGACGCATTTCGGCAGAGAAAAAGCATTTCAAACAGAGCTTCCATGTAAGAGGCTGAGAACGAAATCTCAGAATAGCTAATATCATTGTTTGAATTATGAAAAATAATATACGTATTAAAAAAAATTCTGAAGCCACAATGTATATATTTTCGTGAATTATAGCCATGTTACGGCAAAAATTTTGAACTCTCGGTGAAGCCTTAACATTTTGAAATGTGATGAGCGGGAGCCAGAAAATGGATATGATGTTCTCTTAACATCGCAGGGGAAGTTTGCTACATCATAGTCAACTGCTGAAACGATTATGAATGAAAAACTCAATATAAATCTATGTTTAATTTTTAATATGAGTCCTGAAACGTTTGAACCTGCGCGTAGGTGATGAAGCCCTGACTGTTTAATGTAGTCATGGAGCTTGGGCCGACTGACTGGCCCAGGAGATAACAGTTTACCAGAATATTAGTCTAAAACGCGTGAAAGCTCAGCCGTTTTGCGTTTTTATCTAATTGAGCCCTTCAACGGAGGGAGGGGAGTGACTGCCTCCTTCGCCCTACCCTGCGTGATGAGTAGTAGTAAGTGATACGAAACGGCCTACTGAAGGATTATACATAGGGATAAATAGAGTTAGTTTTGGTGGGCGGGGTGGGGGTAGGACGCGATGCATGCACCTTGACTCACCGAGCGTACGGGGTAACCGCAGCGGGGAGGGGGACGGAAGGGGAACGGAAGGGGGAACGTCGGGATGAAAGCAGGCTTGCGCCCTTGATTGCCAAGGTTAATGTTATGAACACTTTAATTTGTACTGTATTTTGATATTCATT
>SDVV010043953.1:0-10203 GCA_016164225.1 Gammarus roeselii
CCTTGTTGTAAACCATCTGCTGTCTTGAGGTGATACTGTCCTACGCCTCTCAGCTATTGCTGGTGACAGGCAGTCATTAGGTTGTAATCGTTGAGGCGTTGCGCTAGAATGGAAGCTCGAACTCTGTTCGGATGCATTGACTCGCACAAAAAGGTGTGCGAGCCTACCACAATTGATAGATCTTTGTTCCCTACGAGGGAGCGTGCGATGACTCGCGCTGAGGCTACGGGGAAAATGAGGTCCAAATCAAATCATATTAGGCTATATTGATTGATTGATACAATTCTGGCAATATCTGTGTCATTGATATGCTGGAAATTGATCCCCCCTCCTATCTGTGACGAGGCTGTGATTTGAACAAGACATTATGTGAAGTAAATGTCTTGTTCAATTGCTTTTGGAGGTTATTTTTGACCCCTCAGCGAAGTTTCTCCGCTGAGAACGTCATAACTGAACAACTTAATGATCAGTTTTTATTGCATTTTGAGAGTCATTGTACGTTGGCTTCAAATTAGTTTGCCATCCAATATTGTCATCCTCTTATCAAATGTATTAATATTCAACGTAATGTCCGTCCGCTTGCATCTGGAAATTTAACGGATTTTTTTGTTAATATTAAATACCTAGTTAATACTGTATATTTATATGCACATGGTCAAAGGACTTCACCTGTATGCCATCTTCAATATTATGGGTCCCTTTCGCCATTTGAATATTTGTATGACAAAATATTCTGGTTAGTTACTCATTTCAGAGTATTTGTTGTGTAGCTACTGCCAGTGGGATACACTAAGATAATGTTAGAAGACTAGTATGACATGGAAAACCATTAAATGATGTATCTATGAAATTTATTTATTAATGCTTCCTGCAATGTTTGCGTGAGCAGCTATTGTTTTTATCAATTAAAGTACCAGCTGTTAACATTGACTGGGTTTGTATCTTGTTATCATCTTATTTTTGTTACGTGTGTTCTGTATGCTTATGAGAAAATTATATTTATACAGTTTTCCCTCTCTTTTTTTTCTTGCCCTTCCTGCCTGTATCTGCAAGGAATGTAAGGAGGCGGGCCAACGTTATAGCGTAAGAATTGTAATTTAGGGTAGCTACGTTGTTCTCCTCTGCATTTTAGACGGTCATCAACCGAACCTAGAATCCAAGTAAGTAAGTAAGTAAGTACGTGTATATATCGTGCTGTCGATGCTAGCAATGCCATAGGTTTTACTGAAGGTTAAGTTAGTTAATCAAGTCCAACTTATGATGAAGAGATTTTACTGCTACCTTACTCCTTGCGTGTCGTGAGAGGCTAGCTCTTCCTCCGTAAATTCCTCTAAGATGGCAAGACGAACCGGGTGAGGAGAGGCCCCACACCTCTCCGAACCTCATTGTTAGGGTCGCTCGATGGGCGTGATTGTAGTATGGATAAAGTAAAAACAAGAGAAATTGGTGATGTTTTTCAGGATGAAGTTTGGTGTGTTGTCGATGAGTGCAACGGAGTTGAAAGGTATGTTAGGTTCACAGGTCGCATGAAATCACGGCCCAACCGGTGGTGAACACCCTTCGTTCCCTTCAGATGCCCCTTTTCTTCACCCTTCACTATCTCTTTCCTCCCCGTCCTGAATTTGCTTAACTTTTATTCACCTCATTAGCGTCATATGTTTACTTCAAATTTACTTTAACTGATCTCAAACTCCTTCTTAACAACTCTCCCAATAGTCTTTGTACGCACACGCACAGATACTCACACTGCCACGCACACCAGTCCTAACTCATCTCCTTTCGGGTCTCTGATTACAGCCAAGTCACGCACTTTCTTCATGCAACATTTTCCTAAGACTCCTCTTCTTTCTTTTCTTGCTGCTCACATGCGTGAAATTCCCTACACTGTGTGTAGATCTCATTCATGGGTAACACGTTTTCTGTCTCTTCTTCATCTTCCTCTCAGCTGGTATTGGGTCTCGAAGCCCCCGGCACCTTTAGGACGACTGCGAACCTTTGGGGCTCAGAAGCTGGGTAGGTAATGTGTTAATCCTCCTTAGTGCCAGCGGGTAATGTTTGTTCCATATAGCCTAGGTGGGCACTGGCGGGAAACAAGTCGAACTGAAACACTTCTCACATAAACATTACATTCATATCGCCCTACTCCAGGAAACAAAACCTAAACATAACTCCAAAACACCAACGTTTCCTGGAAACACCACGCCACGGCCGTCTTAGCAACAATGGTGGTGGATTCATTACACTAGTACATAAAAATCTCCACTTCACCAACACAACCGCTTTCACCATCGCACAACTTCCCCTTGACCACACTTTGGAACTAAAATCACATGACATAGAAATTCACAAAACAATATAATCTATTTAACATATACATCCTTCCATCCAGCTCATTTCCACCTCACTATACTCCCCACCAGGACTACCTTCACACAACCACTAACACCTTCACCCTAGATGACTTCAATGCGCAACACCTCTCCTGGCTCACTTCGCAGAACGGTGACCGGAGGGGCGGTGGTCTCTTTGACCACCCTCCTAGGCATCTGTTATGTTCACGGGCCGCACGGTGTCACGGCCCAACCGGGGGGTGAACACCCTTATTTTCCTTCAGACTCATTTCTTCTTCACCCTTCATTATCTCGTCTTTTCTCCCACATCCTGATTTGCTTACATTTTATTTACCTTATTTGCATCATTTTTTTATTCAAATTTCCTTAAACTTGTCTCAGACTCCCTTAAAAACTCTCATAATAGACGTTGCACGGTCATAAACACACACATACACGCACGCACACTCAAGCTTACACACACCGGTTCAAACTATTCTTTTTTCAGGTGGCAAATAACAGCCAAGTTGCGCTCTTTCTTTCATGCAACTTTTTGCTACGACTATTCCTTCTTTTTTCCATTCTTGTTCCTCTCATGCGTGCAATTCCCGACATCTAGTGTAGATCTTAAGGATGGTATCCACGTTTTCTGTATCTTCTTCTTCCAACTCAGCAGGTGTTGGAGCGCGTAGCCCGGCACCTTAAGAACTACTGCGAATCCTTGGGGCTCTGAAGCAGGGTAGGTAGTGTGTTATTCCTTCTTACTGCCACCTGGGGAGTGCTGGGACCATATGGCCTCAGCACCTTAGGAGTTTCTGTAACTCCTTTGGCACTCGTACAGACCATAGACGTTCGCCGCTTAAAGGACTTTGACTGCGCAATAGTAACTTGATTCGAACATTAAAAAGAAAAAAAACAAGACTAACTTGATGCAGCACTGTTTGCCTGAATGAATCCTGCCTGTGACGTCCATTCTTAACAAAATGCCGGTAATAATACCGTTATCGCATGTTTTATTTTCATAACTAATACTTTTTTTGCATTTCTGCAGAAGTGCTTCTGAATGAAACAGTTGGTCAGGTGTGTTAACTTGCAGATTTTTTTTGACCCACTTGAACGATGATGAGGTCGTTCTTTTTGATGCTCAGTCACAAACAAGCTGATAATCCGTGGATGACGCTTGCTTTACTTATCTCACAAAGAGAGGACAGACTCTATCGTAAATGCGAAGGGCATCCCATCACTCATAGAGGTGAATTTGAACAGAACCAAAATGCATTCACTAAAATGACTAATATTGCTCGTGAAAACTATATCCAAAATCTGATTAAGGCCTCGCAAGGAAGTGCAAAAAGTCTGGAAAATTATTAGAAACATAATAGGAAAGAATAAACAATTAGTTATTCGGATTCAAATATTTTCGATCATGAAGTCATCACTGATGCACAAAATATTTAAAATACTTTCTATAATTAGTTCAATAGTTTTCATAATACTCCAAGTGTACCGAGCATTAGTTACAACATCCCTTTTGAGCATTATTTGCGAATGCAATTCTTGAACAGCCAATTTTCAACTCTACTGGCCCAAACAAAGTAAACAGATACAGATACAGACACTAGGCTGCATCCCCCAAAAAGAGGGGTGGCCGACGGCAGGGCGCACCTCACACCCTCATGCGCTCACACTCACACAACTTGGCCCTTTTATGCTAAAGGGTCCGGCCGGTAACCCCGCAACACACACTCTGGGTCGCGAGTGCGTTCCGAGGATCTGTTGTCAGCAGCAGGGCCCGACAAGTTTTCACTGGTTTACCCCCGCCGCGTCATAATGGACGCCCCCTCCCCACCCACGACCATCCTGACAACGTGATGCCAAAGGCGGGAAAGCACATCAGAGCAGCGTGAAAATCAACCATTCTCCACTCACGCCACTTCATTGCATGCTCTCTTGCTAATTCCACATTCACGTCTCTCCTTCCTAACGACTGCTTCACACCGTCCATCCACCCAAATTTCAGTCTACCTCTAGGCCTGCGACCACTCGCCTCCGCACTCATCACCCTTTCCACCAATCTCCCTTCATCCATCCTCTTCATGTGCCCAAACCCTCTCAGAACACGCGAATCCACTCTGTCCTCAAACTTCTTCACCATCCTTGTTCTGATTCGAACCACGTCGTTGGTGATCCGGTCTCTTAGCGTTACTCCAGCCATGCTTCTCAAACATTTTGTCTCGAAAACACTCGGCCTTCTTCTCTCCTCTGCTCTCACTCCCCAAGTCTCAGCTCCATAGAGCACAGTTGCGACAACAACGCCCTCATACAGCCCTCTTTGCTTCCATCCCCAACGTCCTACAGCTCATTACACTCTTCAGTGCACCCAACACTTTACACCCCTCCTTCATTCGCGCCTTCACTTCAGTTTCCACTAGTTCAGTTATCTCCACATGAGAGCCCAGATACTTAAAACACTGAACTTCCTCCAGGAGCTCTCCATTTAGGGGGACACTAAACGAAGTAAAAGTAATTATTAATGGCTTAAGATAGTTGCAGCACTGGCTGGGATAACATCACAACCAATCTAATTGAAGCTATATCTGGCACTATTGTAGGTCCCTTGACCAAACTTATCAATAAGTTACTCGTACGAGGATTTTTTTCTGATTCACTTACAAGCGCTAAAATTAGTTCAATTTGTGAATATGAAAGTAAAACTCAGAAAAGTGTTCTATATAATATATTCAAACTATTCCCGACCAATGGCGGGAATCCGTAATTATCCCGATACGCAAACCCGGAAAATGCCACAGCAACCACGTCACTACCGCCCAATTTCCTTTACCAGCGTCCTTTGTAAGAGTATGAAAAGAATGATAAACTCACGCCTTGTAGACTACCTTGTAATGCACGCAGGCCTCAACAAAATCAAGTGCGGTTGCCCTAAGCGCAACTCCACAACGGACCACCTCGTACGACCAGAAACAGACATTTGACAGGCTTTCGTCCAAAAGGAACATGTGGTTTCCATTTTTCCGACGTTGAAAAAACCTACATCTTATAGAACTACGGTATTGTGAAGGATCTATACCGCAAAAGCTTGAGAGGTCGCCTACCACGTTTCATATACAATTTTTTGCAAAACCAAACCTTAGGGTGAAGGTCGACGACACCCAGTCGCCGTCGTATCCGCAAGAAACGAGCGTCCCCCAGGGGAGCGTCCTCGGTTTCATTTTTTTTGTATCATCAAAGTCGATCAGCTAGCTGACATTCTTCCGCATGGCGGGAGACTACTTTCATCACTATACGTGCACAACCTACAAATGATCCACAGACACCGTAGCCTTTTGACAGTTCAATATGAACTCCAGAAGTGCCTAAACCTAGTCGGGATTCGGACTTTCTTAAATGGATTCCGATTCTCGCCCTCTTTAAACTAAAAGCATGCGCTGTATCCTTGTGCCGGCCTACACCTGAAACCAGCCCTAACACTGCACAGCACCCCTCTAGCATATGAAGAAACTATAAAATTCCTGGAGCTCGTGTGGGATCCTAAACTCACGTGGCAAGCCCACATGGCAGCCCAGGAGACTCGCTGCAGAAAGTAAACGGGATTTATCCTCTCGAAAACATCCCTACAATTCGGTGCCGGCATGGACACCCGCATGACGTTATTCAGAGCAATAATATGATCACGCATTGACTACGGAGACGTTGTATACGGTTACATAGCCATAACTATCCTCAAATTTCTCTCAACCATCGTAAATTACTCGATGCGTATCACACCCGGCGCGTTCCGTTCCACTCAAATCGAATCCCTTAACGGGCTTGCCAACGAGCTTCCACTTCCGCTATGGCGAAACAAACTTTTGCAACGTTACTATTTTTAGACTAGAAGTTTGATTAACAACCCAGCATTCACCCACATCACCAACACTTCCGATAAACGCCTCTTTGCGGCTAAGAGGAATATTCGCCCACCGTTTTCCCAGCGCGTGGACAACTTTCTGACCTCGCTAAACATCAACCGCAAAGAGCTATTAAGCCTACGTTCTCGTACCGACTTCTTCAAATTAACACGCCAACATGAATGATCAACCCACATCTAGTCAACCTAGATTTGCAAGTATATCCTAAAGCAACTACTCCAACCAACACGTACCGACAGAAATTTCTGAGACAACTCTAGGAACAATACTCAAAGCATCGACATATATACAGACGGCTCCAAAACCGCGGATCGAGTGGGAGCCGCCGCTGTGTACGGGGATTTCCCACGTTCGGCTACCCTCCCATAAGAAGACTCTGTGTTCTCTGCAGAGCATCACGCACTCGAACTAGCCAGCTTTATTGCAAAAGCACACCACCTACCCAAATACGTCGTACTTCCAGACAGTCCGAGTGCTCTCGCTCAGCTCAAAACTTTGCACTACGAACACTCAGCCGTACGTAAAATGCAGCACGATCTCTTTATAATATCCGAGGCGCGTCAAGCGGTTGAGTTCTGTTGGATCCTTGGACACGTAGGAATAAGAGGAAACGAGCTCGCAGATTCGCTTGCTAAACTGGTGTCTACCCATCAAGAACAATTTATCACAATACATTACCGGGACTGGTTTCCTATCATCGACTCCCAGACAACATCCCGATGGAATGACATGTGGCAACTGAGTGGACATTAAAGGCTTCAAGTCACGCCCTCGGTTGGAGAGCGGGAAACAAAGTTCTCCAACAGAAAAGACCAAGTGTTCATCAACCGCTTTTGCACGGGACACACGTGGGTAACTCAGCACCACCTAATGGATGTAGACATAGGACCCGATGCGCCACCATGCCCATGTTGAAACCAGGAGGGTGTTAGCGTGAAACGTTTACTGATGGATTGCAACACACTCGTAGCAGCCAAAAGAGCCCTTTTAAGCCCCCAGTGCAACCTTCAAAGCCTACTCACTGAACTTACCTACCGGAAAAAGCTTATCGCTTTCGTAACACATGCCAGACTATACGAAGCTGTCTAAACCCCAAACATCCTTGCAAGCGAGGTGGTCTCTCCACATCATAACGGACAGCGATAACAATGCATCACGTAGATATATGTTAATACTTTCCGTTCCCATGCGCACCAGCATGCGTATGTGCCAGAATCGAAACATGTATTTGATTTACATCTGACAAAATCAATCACGAACAACGATGATGTTTGTGCCCTACGGAGGAGCCTTCGATGAATCGCAGTTGATAGGCTCTATATTAGACCTGCGCCCCTGAGGTAGCTGAATCTGTCGCGCGGGCGCTCCCATAGGTCACGCACCGACGTGCCGGGTGCGGTGGTTGGGTACGACGTCATGTCGTGCTCGACCGTATCGGGTGAACCATTGCACCGCAAGCAGAGATCGGAAGGGACATTTCCTAGTCAATGCTGATATGGACAGTAGGGCCGTGCGGTGCCCGCACCGCAGCCTTGACAAGGGGACCCTGTCACCCGGGCATCCCCAACTCCTCCACGTCCACCCCAGGCGGGTGGCTCTGCAAGATTGTGTTGACTGTGTTCATCTAATGCAAGAGCTGTGAAGTGTGTGTGTATCTGTTTGTGCATTGGGGTGGATGGATGATTATTCATTTTATAGATCATTTACACTTTATTTTAGTAGTTTATTATTTCTTATTTTGTGGACTCTATTATTTATCTGTGCCCTTTTTTCATGGTGATTTATTTTATATTAGTTATATAACTATGTATCGTTAGACGCCCGCAGGGGCCCTGCCGGGTGGCAAGCGACGACTTTGCGTTGGGACTCCGGTGGAGCGCGGAAGCGGCTACTGCTCCTACTACGTTAAACCAACTCGGAATCTACGCTAAACCTACTCGGTATCTACGTTAAACCTACTCTGTATCTACGTTAAACCTACTCTGTATCTACGTTAAACGTACTCTGTATCTACGTTAAACCTACTCGGTATCTACGTTAAACCTACTCGGTACCTAGGATAAACCTACACGAAACCTACGGTAAACCTACTCTGTATATACGTTAAACCTACTCTGTATCTACGTTAAACCTACTCTGTATCTATGTTGAACCTACTCGGTATCTATGTTAAACCTACTCGGTATCTACGTTAAACCTACTCTGTATCTACGTTAAGCCTACTCTGAATCTACATCAAACTTACTCGGAATCTGCGTTGAACCTACTCGTAATCTACGCTGCACCTACTTTGACACTATTCAAATGCCCTACGGGGGATTCTGCATTAACTTCGCGTTGGGAAGTCGGGGGAAAACGGAAGCAACTACTACTACTGTTTGTGCATTTATGTGTTATCTGAAGGTTCGGGAATGGTCGCGTGAAGGGAACCAAAGTGTGTTGCCGGTGTATTATGTAGGTGCCCGCTGGTTGGACGAGGGTTCAGTAGGTTGTGGCAGGGGTGTGCCAGGTCTGAAATCTTGTTGAAGAATTGGGTCCCTCTCATATCAAGATGATGCTTGAGAGGGAGGACCTTGGTTTCTTCATGCAAGTGCGGAATGAGTGTGGTTTGTGTACAGCCCGTTGCGATGCGAAGAATGTGTTCTGTATCCTTTGCAGGAAGTTTGTGTGTGTGTGTGTGTGTGTGTGTGTGTGTGTGTGTGTGTGTGTGTGTGCGAGGCCCGAGGACCAAGCAGTGCTTGCGTAGGAGATTACGGGTCTGATGAATTGTTGCTATAGTGTTCTAACTGATTCATTGGAGTGACCATAAGAGGTTGTAGTGAGTACCCTAGACACGTTCAGTCCGGGTCTGGTCTTGATGCCGATATTGACTGTGAGAGGCTTGAATGTCATCCCCGTGTCGTAAGTTTCTCCAAGGAGAGTTGTATGAAGTTACTCCAAGGATAGTTCTCATAAAGGTAGAGTAGACCGTACCCCCGGAAAGAGCTGCAGGCGGGAGCAAGTATGGTTAGATGATGCAAACTCTGTCGAACAGAGCTGAGGCCTGGGGTTTCCCTCTCTTTGGAAGCCTTAGGAAATATATGGTGGAAGCATTTATTCGGAACCTTGTTCTGACAATGCCTGTTCCAAATTAATACAATGATTTAGTTAGATGATTTGGCATCACCTTGCTCTTTAATTTTGTCCTGTGTATGTTTGCGTCATGGAGGCCAACACTAATGCCCCAATTATTATTTAAAGACTATTTGACCCTAGACAGCCTAGTAACTAATGTATTCTGAAATGATCGATGTTGTATGAGGCCCACGCAATGTTCCTTCCACCGCACAGTGTTGGACGACAGTGGACACACCTATAATAGCATCTCAATGTGCAGAAGCTAATTGCAACTTATTTCTGATTATTCTTATCTGACGAAGGGTTTCAGGGATATTTTTAAAAATTATCACCGCGGCACAGACGATTTGAAACGTGTTTTCTGGGAAATGACGCAGTTTCCGACAGAAAACTCACCGGAACGCCCTGCCCTCGTTACGGGAGTGGCAGCCACGTGTGCTCAACTGCAAGTAACCGTTTATAGCCCCGTTACTGTGTTCAACTCTGAAAAATCTGGTTCAAGTAATGAATAACTATTCATAACAATTTTCCCAGGAATGTTGATGCGCGGAGTATTTAAGTGTAGGCCACAATGACCTCGTTAGCGTTACTTAGGAGATGTAATTATTGCTTTGAATTGCTTTGCTAAACTGCTTGTAGGATATAATTTCGTTTTATTGAATGTACAAGTTGTGCTCCTTCTGGCAACGATGTGAAAATATAGGTTTGATTACATTGGCCAATACTACGTTATTGTGATCATATTCTGAAATTCTGGAAGGAAGTCTTGCAAATAATGAACATTCAACAATACGCACACATAGTATTACTGTAGAAGTACTCCTCTT
>SDVV010043954.1:0-10202 GCA_016164225.1 Gammarus roeselii
ATACAAACGGAGTGACAAGGAACAATGGATACAAAATCGTTGGGAAACGCTTCTCACTTGACATCACGGGCATTTTTTTCACGTATAGAGTTGTCGAAGAATGAAACAAACTTCCAGCGAAAGTTGTAAACAGCAATACAATCGAAACGTTTAAGTCGGGGCTCGATAAGTTCAACATAAATAGCCGATAAATAGCTAAGCCATTCCCTTCCCCGTTGTTATAAAAAACCGAAATGGCACACGAGGCTCTCCTAGACGTTCTATATCAGATTTAATCCTCATGCCATCAAAAGGCAACCTAGTTTGGGCCAATAGACCTTTTAGACGTTCAACTTCAGAGCTGATCCTCTTGCTATCAAAAGGCGACCTAGTTTGGCCCAATATGCATGTTGTTGTCTTCCTACACTTGTAAACACTTGTGAACATATCCGCTGTTTCCTCTGCCAAAGTCATGGTCATGGCACTTTCTCATGTCGATACAGACCACAACGACCTAAATGATCATTGGAACAATCATTACCACATCCTATAAGCATCAAATGAGTTTAATTACTCAGCTTGAAGGCCAGACTCTTACGATGCTGACTCATCACTACGATGCCAATATTACAGAACACTCTGGCTATAGCAGAGAGCTGACACATCTGTCAGTTATGCATCACTCAACTCTAACCCAGAAATGAATCCTCCTTCCTAATTTCTCATAACGCCTTCTATAATCATATCTTTTCATAATCTCTCACCTACCCCTACTGCTAAATCCTCTATGATAAAGATATAAACCTTCTTTCATCAGCTTCTTCTCGTAGTCTCACTTTGGTTCGTTCATAAAACCCTCAAAAATAAAAACATGAAATGCACAACTTCACTCGACCGCAGAATACGCTAAAATTATCAGTGGCAATCTGTGGTCCACTGCACAGGGCCCTTGCAACACTCTTGTAGTTGCAAGAGGCTCATGCATCTTATGTTCTCCTCTCACAGTGCCATCATAGTCTACTTCACACTATACACCGATTCTCCCACATCTGCCATATTTTCTTCTCTTTGCTATTTTTTTGGGCTGCACCATCATCCTCTCTATAGCTCCTAATGTTCTTACTCTTAATCCCCAACACACATCCTACAGTGCAATTTGCCTTACTGAAACTCACTTTCACCTTGAAAGAAACACCCGGAAAGAAACTCACTTTCACCCCTTGGATGCGCACAATCATTATAGAGGGAAGTCAAAAAACAAAGACCGTTCTTTTGGCTTTGGAAGAATTGCAATTGTAAGTCTTATTAATATAGAACACAAGAAGTTGCGACTTCTGTAATATGCAGACGGTTGGCTTGCAACTATCTCTCTAGATACATAGCCGTAAATTCAACTTGGTTGTGAATGCCCTCTGATCCTAAGGAACAGAGAAGTTTTCTCATATTTTCGTGTAGTTTGATATAAAAGGTGGTGTCCGTAGGGATTTTATGCACAGCATCAACATTGTGAAGCACTGATGACTTTTAGAAATATAAATACCCATGCTCTTTATGTTATGAAGCAAGTGTCTCAAAAGAACCGTAAGCTGAAATTGTAGATCTGCTCTTTGAAGTCAAGCAAACACATGTTGAGGTAGACACATTCCGAAGTTTCAACGAGGGCGAAAGGAGAGGCTGCCGGTTTGTATTTCTAATAGCGAAATATTATTTGCGATAGTATCATAAATTTTCAGACAGTAAACGTATATTTTGAGAAAATAATCACGACTACAATATGTTGGGAACACCACTGACACGCAGAGTTGAAAAATTACAAATACATTGAGTGAGGAAATAGGGAAATAGCAAATACATAGGTGTGGAAAATTACAAGTACATGGCTCGAGAAGTCACGCAAAATAACATGCACATGGCGTGGAAAATCACGCATGCACGGGGTGAGAAAGTCCTGCAAACACGAGGTGGGGAAATCGAAATAAACTTACATATTGTAATGAGGGGTCTACATTATTGTACGATAACAAAGGGGTGTATGAACGATATAAATAATACACACAAAAATGAGCACATCGTAAGAAATACATGCGGGCTCATCCCATTAAAAATGGGATGAGCCCGCATGTAATATATTCAAAATTGATTCATATATACATGTACATATATATGGTAGTGCCTCAGCATCGCTCGCATACCTCAGCTTCATTACCTACCATGAGTATCTCTTTATCCTCACCGATGTCTCGGTGATGGTGAAAATGTATCATGACTTATGGCGGGTATGGTTGTTCCTCATAATAATCTAATGTTTCTTTTCGTATTTTTTCACGTCCCGCTTACTATACAAACTGACAAATTTGTTTGATTCTTTCAAGCACTTATTTTCCTTCCCCCTCCCCCTGTATTCCTTTTAACAGACCATACTCTATTCTCTTTTTCATCTCAAGCCTTCTTCTCACTGTTTCATTGGTCGGGAAAGTCATAAAAATCATCTACAAGCTCCTCTCTATAGCATATATCGTCAATGGATTTCGGCCCGTTGTGCTATTAATGGCAATAGGACTGCCTCTCTCCTAGTCTGAACTTCACTTTCATGTTTCTTCGCCAGTCTGGTCCTAATTTCGGCCCGTTGTGCTATTAATGGCAATAGGACTGCCTCTCTTCTTGTTTGAACTTCACTTTCATTTTTCTTCGCCAGTCTGGTCCTAATAGCAGATGAGGTTAACTGCTATTAGAGGCCAGCACTCTCCAGGTACCCACAAGTCCTTGTGAGCGTTTGAGATTTCAGGGGACAAAATCACGATTTTTTGTCCTTTTCTTGTTAGATTTCGAGTAAGAATTGCTCCCTCAAAGAAATATCTCCTTGAAATCCGTTAGATTGATTCTCCAGACTGCCCTCACTGACATACCAATAAAATGACATCGCATTCATTTTTTGTCTGCTCACTCCTACCAAGCTGCTTCGCGCTGTCTTCAGATCAGCCTTCGTGACCAGGGGCAGATCTTCACACCCCAGTCGTACCGCTTCGACCGCCCGTAGAGCCACACGCTTCCCTTTAGGGGTTGTCGGAGCAAATTGACTCCGGTCAGAGAGTTCCTTGACGAGAAGTTCAATCTCGTAAACGTTATATAAAAACAATTGACTCTGTTTTTTTCTGCCAACTTCATCATTGCATACGCTAAACGCTCAGTGAAGGTGAGGGATGGAAGGAGGAAAAACTCTACGGTGATTGGACCGAAGAGTTCACTAACTTTACCAAATTGTTTATACCATGTCGTTTGCACTGAAAATCAATAAAAATATCCGGCCCCCTATGAAAGAACACAACTGCCGTCACTTTGTGATATTGTGAACTATCAAACAAAAAGAAATATTTTGATATTAGATACTATTTTTCTTGTGACTTTTCGGTTAGGAATACTTGCAATCTAGAAATATTGGCAGATAGAGAGTTGCTGTCATCTGCCTACTAAGATTTTTCTCGAATAATAAATTTCATGCTGCGAAGTAACCTCTGGGATGCGAAGATTTTCTTGAATACCTGTTAAGTTGTCCTTGTATCCAGGTGAGGGCATGCGAACATGGGCCCATGTTCGTGTTATGCAGTCGACAAATTCGGTGAACCGATTTCACGCTCAAATATGTTAGTATTCGTGTTAAGATGTTCACTTAATAGTTCTAATCTGTGTTGCCTTTGTGCTAATAAGTTCCGGTAGTCGTGGTGATTTGTTGCCTTATTCGCGCCGAAGTGTGAAGTTTTTCAAGGTAAAATGAACTGAAATGGTGAGGGTAGTCGGGCCAACATGTGTCCGTTTTCCTGCTAATACGCTTTTACACTAAAGTAATCGCCAGTTTGAGCAATACAACTTAGCTTTTCTTCTATGGCGCAAGGCAAACCCCCTTTTCCCAAATTTGTCGACTGCATGGACGAAAAGGTTGGGATAATACCAATTGTTTTCCCTACCATATAATCCATAAATAATAACAATTTTTCAGTTCCACTCTGTTTGAAAAGGTGTTTGGTATGTACTAAAAAGATCCATTTGCTTTGTTCACTTCTTAACATCTTGAAAGCCCATTTCATCAGACCTCATTTCTTGTTTAACTTCATGTGTGCAATTTTAATTTGCTTGTCGTTTATTGTGAGTCATATCATAAATAGCAGTAACATGGATACCGTGGATACCCCATAAGTCTCCGTATTCGTCGTTTGTGGGAGAAACTGTCAACAATTTGGTTCATCTGTTTGGTACTGTATCAAATTCAAAACAAAAATGTTTTTCAAAAATCAAGATTTTTACCCATACCACGTTACATTGATCGATTGTATTATTTGTAGTATTGTCTCTCATTTGAAGTAACAAACAAAAATCAGAATATACTCGAAACCGTTAAATGAACGTGCAATTTCGAGACCTGTCATCATTCATGCATCTGATATTAATATAATTTTTTCTCTCTGAAATGTACCACTAATTGGATAATAGAACCAGAACCACTCGAGATGATAATTAGGGAATCAGTTGTTTTATTAGAATATCCATGCAGGTCGCAATCCGAGTTCTTCAAACGAGGGATTTGAGGCAATTAACATGAATCAATTCGGTCTGTGGTGATTGGTAATTGAATGTTGTCATTAACGCACACTGATTGACATCATGTATAGTTTTTCCATCCATCTCGGTATAATAATGAAAATAATACTAAAAGATAACCCAGAGCTTACTGCTACATAATGGGGAAAAGAATATTTCTAGCATCATAAAATTGTATTTATTTATTCATTATACGGTTGGCAGAGGGAATAATATTCAATGAATACGATAACTGAGCAGCTTCTAATCAACTCCACTTAAAAAGGTTGGCAAGTTATCCCAGCGAGATTATTATTATTAATTAGTTCTATTTAATTAACATTAAAACCACACATTCAATAGATGTTATAAATGAGCAGCTACGTGAGCAGAACGCTGAAATGGGATAAGCTTTGGTAGGGCTACTTCCCAGAGCTACCTTGTCTGTTCTTTATGATGTTTCTACCAGGTTTTGAAGACAAGACTCATTATGCTAATGTATTGAACGAAAAATTGAAGTGATGTTGACAGAATTGATACCAATTTCCAATTTACTTTATTACTGGATCTGATTTATTAGAACCATGCATGTTCTGAGCAAATTTTTACAATAACAATTTTGAAATTAGAATCATCATGTTAATGTTGAGATTGCTTGGTCTAGTTCAGTCTGCCAGGGACGTCTATATTTCAAATTAATAATTAGATTAAACGTTTCCTATCATATGTTTATATCCCCTAAAATCAGTCAAACAATTCAGTAACCACTAACGTGTTCTACACAGTTCGTTAGCACTGTGCGGTTTGCGTTTTATCCTATTGTACTGAATGCGACGCCCGAAAAGTGCACCATTTGTGTGCGTTGTAGCAACAAAATTGCTAAAGTGCTGTTCCCAAGCCTTGGCAATCGACCAGCAAGTCTATCGGCTGACCGCCGGCAGTGGATGCCTGGTCGAAAACGTCTTTGCGTCTGTTTCCGCACTATTTGTTCCTGCTTGAGTCGCCAAGCAGGAACGAATGATTCAGAGTAGCAGTCAGATTGAGTCCTTCATCATCTGCAGCGACGCGTGCGGGGATAGATGACTGTTATTGTTCTCCTAACTGCATCTGCCGCAAACGCGTGCTGGGGGACATTTAATGGTCTCTAACTCTCTACTCGTGTAGTGCTGGGGCTTCTCTCGTAAACAAGGGCTAAGATCATCCAATGGGCTCAACGTCCCTCTTCGTGTATTGCAATTGCTTCAGTCGCAAGCGAGTGCTAGGGCCATCTAATGGGCTCAGTTTCTCCACTCGTGTGGTGTAATTGCTTCAGTCGCAAGCGAGTGCTAGGGCCATCTAATGGGCTCAGTTTCTCCACTCGTGTGGTGTAATTGCTTCAGTCGTAAGCGAGTGCTAGGGCAATCTAATGGGCTCAGTTTCTCCACTCGTGTAGCGTAGTGGACGTCATCAAGTATGAAGGGTCGCATCTCCATTCGGGCAATCCACGAGACCCTATCGCTTGTGAACTGACTGGTTGTCTCATCCTTAAGGTCGCTTACACCGGGCCGTCACTCTCTCGAACAGCCAATCAGCTTATCACTTTCCAGTTATAATACATTTTTATCCTCAGTGCCCTTCGCTCGGGTTGCTGCCGCAGTGCAACTTTCCCTCAGTAACCCTCACCTGCATTGCTGCTGCACTGTTACATGAACCCAGAAACCTCGTCCGTGTTGCTGCTGCAGTACCGCTTGCCCTCAGTAACCCTCACCGCGTTGCTGCTGAACTATTACGTGCCTCCTGAACCTTTGTCTGCGTTGCTGTCGCAGTACTTCTTGCCTTCAGTATTGCTCACCGGTGTCCATGATGCCTTGCCATCTGACCTCAGTACCCCTCACCCGCGTTAGCGCTGCAATGCCACTTGCCTTCAGTACTCTTCACCCGCGTTACTGCCGTGTGCCATATACCTTCAGTACCCCTCACCCACGTTGGCGCTGCTATGCCACTTGCCTTCAATACACTTCACCCTCGTTACTGCTGTTGTGCTATTTACCTTCAGTACGCCTAACCCGCATTGCTTCCACAATGCAAATTACCCTCAGTAGCTCTCGCACACGTTGATGCCGGAATGCCACTCACCCTCCGTACCCCTTGCACACGTTGATGCCGCAATGTCACTCACCCTCAGTACCACTTGCACGCGTTGATGCAGCAATGTCACTCACTCTCAGTAGCCCATGCACACGTTGATGCAGCAATGTCACTCACCCTCAGTACCACTTGCACGCGTTGATGCAGCAATGTCACTCACCCTCAGTAGCCCATGCACACGTTGATGCAGCAATGTCACTCACCCTCAGTAGCCCTTGCACACGTTGATGCAGCAATGTCACTCACCCTCAGTAGCCCTTGCACACGTTGATGCAGCAATGTCACTCCCCCTCAGTAGCCCTCGCACACGTTGATGCCGGAATGCCGCTCACCCTCAGTACCCCTTGCACACGTTGATGCAGCAATGTCACTCACCCTCAGTACCCCTTGCACACGTTGATGCAGCAATGTCACTCACCCTCAGTACCACTTGCACACGTTGATGCAGCAATGCCACTATCCAGAGATTGACGACCCAACTGGAAACCCATTTCAAGCTTTTATTCGATGTTGGTGTCAGACTTGCGTTAAAATATGAACCATGCTGCCAGTTCAGAGTATCGGGCCATTATGGGTAGTGACATTCGGAGGGCGCAGGGTGCTTGGGGTGCCCTGCTGCAAGGCCAATTGTGATGCGGTAATTCAAGATTTAAATTCGTTCTCAGATTACTTGCACGCTGGTCAAATAAGCAACGAAATGGTTCTAGAGGATTTAGTTGTATCAGTGATCACAGTCGTTGACTCAATTCTTCATGTGACACGAATTAATTTTGGAAGTTGAATTCCTTGTAGAACCTTGTGTCTTGTCTTGATGAAACATCGTCTGACTATAAGCTATGGATTGAAGAATTAGAGTGGATCTTATTTAAACTTGATTACACAAAATGTGAAATTCTTAATAACTGGTTCCGTCGGACTCCCGGCGTGTATCGATAAGATACCACCAAGAAATTGAATTACTGTAATTGGTGATGATAATGAGTATTGCTCAAACACCTGGCGTTCCTCCCTTATAGGTATAGGAATGAGTATTACTCAAACCCCTGGCGTTCATCTCTAATAGGTATAGGAATGAGTATTACTCAAAGACTGGCGTTCATCCCTTATAGGTATGGGGATGAATATTAATCAAACACCTGGCGTTCATCCTTTATGGGTATAGGAATGAGTATTAATCAAACACCAGGCGTTCATCCCTTATAGGTATAAGAATGGATATTAATCAAACACCTGGCCTTCATCCCTAATAGGATATAGCGGAAAGATGTAATATTCATCGAATGAGCTCCGTGTTAATATTCATCGTGTGAGCTCCGTGTTAATATTCATCGTATGACCTCCATGTTAATATTCATCGTATGACCTCCGTGTTGATTTTCATCGTATGTGCTCCGTGTTGGTATTCATCGTATGTGCTCCGTGTTAATATTCATCGTATGACCTCCGTGTTCATATTCATCGTATGAGCTCCGTGTTCATATTCATCGTATTAGCTCCGTGTTAATATTTATCGTATGTGCTCCGGGTTAATATTTATCGTATGAGCTCCGTGTTAATATCCATCGTATGTGCTCTGTGTTAATATTCACCGTATGAGTTCCGTGTTCAGAGGGATGATAATTTCGATCAGATTCACCCTATTGAAAATCATCAGATCTTCCCCATTCCTAACTATTTCTGAACTGGCGTTGGTAAGCTGCGACAACAGGTAGGCGTGTTCATAAATGCCTGGGCGGGGATTATCTTTCTCCAGTAACAGCTGAGACATTGGCCTTGCTCCTGATTCATTACTGCAATGCTCTTAACGTCAAATCGAAATGAAAACAGTACAATTTTACATGTTTATTCATACATCCTTGCAAAAGTATTCAGTGGCACATCCGTGATCTTTCCAAATCCATTGCCACTGGTCAAAGGTTAAAACACTGCGATTTTTAAAAAAGGTTCAACGTTTCATTTCATATTAAAACGAGCATCTAAATTGCAATCCTTTTCACCTCGATCTCAATAAAAATGATAGAGTTGCCTGGTAACGGCTTAACATATAACATCATAATTCACATTTGGTCCATCTTATTCAGATTAACAGGTACTGAGGCCGCTGCGTTTATGTTCCCAGTTTATGTTCCTAACGACAGAAATCCATGCATCGTTGCCTCACGTACGCATTCAAGTCGTGTTTATAGCGGTTGATTTATGGACTATGAACACACTATGGGTTCCTCGTTGAGCTGCTCAGATTTCTTGCATTACACTGCGGGTTGGCAATCGTGGAAGATAACTTTTCATGAGAGCCAACCTAGCACGACTTCGGAAGAAAAATTGTGTATTTCTTGAAAACTGCACCTGTTCCTTCATATTTTGGAGGTTGGTAACGTTAGACTGCCACAGAGGGGAAAGGTGCCCTGTTTTTCAGCCCCAAAACTGCTGTGTGGTTGCAGTGGGTCGAACTCGCATCATGCAGCACAGAAGTCGACACTTAAGTTGGAACCGATATATACGCGGCCACACGAAAAAAATTTGAATATTACAATTGAATCCTCCAACTCAATCCCTACCAAATAAGTTGGTATAGGAGAAGTAGGAGATGAATAAACGACGTGCAAGTTTTGAGAATACACAAATAAGCACCGATTATACCTGAACTATGAAAAAAAAGTCAGATTATAATAAATAAAGCAGTAACACGCTTCAAATATTATCGGGAACAAATAAAATTGCATAGAGTTTTTTAAATACCAATATGAAATAAGTAATGAATATATTCACAGAAACAAGTGCATTCGGGGCAAGAGTTAAATTCCGTTTCCTCCTCAGTATAATCGCTCTAACATACGTATTGAGATTCTGCATATTTGTGTATTGAAACAAATTAGTAGAAATTAGAGTAACTGATATGAAAACTCTGAAAAAAACATGCACGAAATCCGTGTGTTATATGTTGAACATTAAATATGTTTATTACATCTCTATTGATTTGGCTGGAGAATAGTTTCATTTGTAATATTATATTGTAATGTTATACGTCGTATCTGACGTTCATTTCAAATGCCAGCTGACTCATGCATGCAACAACTCTACATATAAAGATTGGTATATCATAGCCGAATGAAGAAAATGATAGGCTTTTCATAAAGGAATACATTAGCGGGATGGCTTTCCACGATCGCTTTAACAATATACATAAATCATCAGATCAGGTATGATATTCTTCCGGAGTTTTTTTTAACGTGATACCAAGTGATTTTTTTTGGAAATTTGAGTACTTTTCTTTCAGTGTTAAATTTTACAAGATAGACACCGTGTACGATGCCGACATTACTCATCCCCATGTAGAGTATTGGTACTTCAGCTCTCGCGAGGCATCAACCCTCAATGCAGTCATATTTGGCAAAATAAGGGCGGCTGCAAGTTGATTTTTATTCAACTGATACTGCATGGGTTTCTCTAAAACCTTCATTAATGTTCACCTGAGAGCAGGCAACAATTGTATCATTAGATGGAAACTCCAAGTTAGCGCCCCC
>SDVV010043955.1:0-10202 GCA_016164225.1 Gammarus roeselii
GAAAACCAAGAAATAAATTTTGGACATGTTGACCTATTTATTAATATTTCAGGCCAATTTTCAGCCACACATGATAGGTTGCGTTATTGATGTATAATTGTCAATTTTTTTGCATGCACAGCCACACTAGGATTATATAGGACAACCGGTGGCTGATGCATTTAATTTAATTTTGCACTTATTCCCAAGTAAAATAAGTCCAATGGTTTTTTGTTTTTCAACCCTATAGCTCATGGTCAAGTAATTACGTTGAGTGCTAATGAAGAAAGGCACTTCACAAACCAATCACTCACCTCGCTCCCCACTCTGACACATGCTCGGCTGTCAGCATAGAAACTCTGCACTGCTTTCAACAAATGTCCGCCCACTCCATACAGACGCAACTCCCTCCATACAAACGCAACGCAACTCCCTGTCAATTCTGTCGTATGCCTTCTCCAGATCCATGAAGGCCCAGAGCACATCCTTTCCTTTGGCAAGGTACTTCTCACATACCTGTCTCACTGCAAAAATCTGATCGGTACAGCCTCTACCACTCTTAAAGCCACACTGTTCCTCTCCAATTGCGCAGTCCGTACTGTCTCTAATCCTAATCATCACTCTCCCGTACAACTTATCAACCACCCATAACAGACTGATACCTCTCGAGTTGCAGCATTCATTTTTGTCTCCTCTGCCCTTATATAGCAGAACAATGCAGGCACTGCGCCACTCACTCGGTACCACGCCTGCCGCAAAACACAAGTTCAGTCGTTACTCCACCCTTCTTCAGTCACTTGGTCGCAACTCCATCCAAACCAGGGACTTTCCCTGCTTTCATCACGTCCACCGCCTCCTGCACCTCTTTCCTGGTAATGTCCGCAGCAAGACTTTCTCCCAAAACTGGCATCCGAGCACCACCACCCACAGCAACAATGTCAGCCTCTCTGTCATCCTCGACATTCAACAACAGATCAAAATACTCGGCCCACCTCTTCCGTACATTACCACTCTCCAACAACAACTGGCCGTTTTCATCTTTCACCACTTCCTCCTTTCCGGTCTCTCTCTTTCTCACCCTCTTCACCTCTTTCCAGAACATCTCTTTGTTCTCCTCAAAATTCTGGCACAACCATCTGCCCCACCTGGCAGACGGTTGTCATAGGACCCGAATATTCATTTTCTTGGGTAGCAAAATACGTATGCATTAAAACAATTATGTACTAAAATATGCATTTAAAGAATCATGCATTAAAATATGCATTAAAAAAAACATGCATCAAAATGCGCATGAAAATAATTATCCATTTATATATGCATCAAAAGATTTATGCACTAAAATATGCAATAAAATAATTATGCAATGAAATATGTATTCAAAAAACGTATGCAATAAAATATCCATTGAAAGAATTATGCATTGAAATATGCCTTCAAATGATTATGCATTAAAATATGAAATAAAATTATTATTGAATCACCCCACTGGTCAGTGACAAGAAAAATGATTTCACGGGGGCTGGGCATGAACCCAGGAAATAGTTTTATACAATAACATCTTGGCCAGTGACATTCACTATCATATTTTTATCCGATGACAATGAATTCTATGTGAACCCTCTGGTGGAAATGGGGCCCAAATCAATCAATCTATGTAAACCATAACTTCATCCCACATCAAAATGCATGAGGAACTATTTAATTTATATCACCAACATTGAATAATTTTTGTTTTCATTTTACATGGCATGTATTTAAATAAATAAAGGCGAAAGGATGGTACTCGACCAATTTGGAGCAATGCAAGGACTTTATGCACGTAGTGATCCTGAATGTCTGGCATCAGATACAATAAGGTGGTAAAACCTTGCACTTGCCCAATACGTGTCTAGAACCCCTTGTTGTCACTAATGCAAACATGCAGGCACATTCACACTTATTCTCCCCTTGTCTTCCTTGCGAACTCTTAATTAAGTGTGTAAAGGTAAGACTGACAGAGAATGTACGGGAATATCACCCTTTGGATTCCTACTATCTCCTACACTCCTTTCACTTATGTTCACTATTATTATAGAACACGTCAATATATATGTGACCCTTTAGGAAAACTTTCACCTGGAGGATAATTAGCACATCAGTCTCGTGCTTGAGAAAATTGTAGAGTAATGTGTTCAAGAGGGGAACGACAATACCTAACAACACTAAAAAACGTAAGCTTGCCGCGCTAGTCAAAGAATTGTGCTCCTTTTGTGAGCAATAGATGTTATCAATGCTTTAACCAATCAGCCACCGTGGCCGATTGGCTAGCGTATCCGACTGCAGTGCCAGCCTCTGGTGCTACATGTTGAGAGTTCGGGCCCCGGCACGAACAAGGCGGTCATGTGGCGGGGAGATTGGGCACCTCCCTCATCTGTGTCAACTAACTTAGCCACCCTTTTAATTAAGGGGAAACGGCTGTATATCTATACATACATACATACAACATAGATCTTTAGATTTAAATCTGAGTCTCTTGTGCATCTAAATTAAATTTGTACAGTGTACATTTTTCTACATAACACGTATTTATTCTCCTGAATATATTGCTTCACAATTGTTGCGTGCCATTGTGGTTGATATTATCATATTTATACTACATTAACGGAAAGTGTTTTGACATACAGAGAAGTTAGAACATTGAGATCAATGGAGGCGATTGTTTAATGAAAAATGCTGTTTGAGATGTTAGGATTAATGTAGGGTTAATTGTGGACCTCTACGGGCTCGAGTGACGGTCGCGCCCTACGAGGGAGCCTATTATGACTCAGGTTGAGGTTCAAATTAAATCAAATCTACGGGCTCGATGCCGAAGCAGACAACCTTCAGCTGGCAATCCCCAACCAAAGAACTGCAACCGGCGTGTCAAGGCGGGCGACATCCAGCCACCGTCGCTGGCCAAAAAACACAGGATCCTACACATCTTGCTCACGGACCGCGGGTCGTTTCCTCCATACAAGCCACCCGTTATTTATTGCTGAATGATCCATTTCAGTCACTAAAATTATGTGTCATATGACTATCTTTCCTTTTTTTGCCGGTTCGGTGGCCTATTGAGTAGCGTGTCAGCCTTTCCTCACAATATACTTCTATTGGAAGGCAAAGGATGTAGGATCGAGCCTGCCTGGCCCCGAGTGAGACATTCTGGCCAGTCTCTTAAATAGTCAAAGACCAGCCCATAAACGCCATGGAAAAAAATGATATCAGTTGGCAGCTACGTAGTAGCCCGCTCTGGAAGCGAAGAACCTCCTAAATTCAAATTGAAAACTGATGACATCTCAATGACGATAGCAAAAAAACGCTTAGCCACCGTTTGAATTTCATTACCTGCATCGTTTGATTATCCGCGTTGATCCTACTTATTACTTGTCAAAACACATAGAAAAGTGTTGCCATTGTTTCAACTTCTGAATAAATTAACGCTCTCTTTTCATCGCTTATGATGTATTTATTCTTTAGCGCTGACCACTCTAACGCACATCTCATCTGGTCTTCTTACGCTGGCCAAGTGGCTTGGTCGGTTGTCAATCGTCGTCTCGGCGGTTGCATTTCAGGAGTCGAAGGTTACTCTAATACCTCAGTTTTCAGATGTAGCTACTTAGCTAGAGAAGTTTCGGCAGCACTCACATTTCTGTGGTGTTTTCTTCAAATGCATCAGAGACATGAATGAGGACCTGTTGGCAAAGGTCTCAATAGTATAGCTACGTAACTATCAAGATCACGCGATTCATCAAATTATGCAGTATTGAACGTTCTAGCGGTAGCTATGTGAGGAAGTTGGCCTTGAAGCAATCATGAAGAGCGAAGAGATAATTGAATGTGAATTAGGATTTTAGCAATTGAAAAGATGCAAATGAAGCGCTAAACAGCAATAAAGGGCAGCTCTCCGTGGACTGTTACAACTTGATTCTATTGGAGGGGTAGAGCGGAGTTCTTGTCCTCCAGGCTGCAGGTGCAGCACCTGTAGTCGTAGGTGCGCGTCCTCGGTTGGCCAGCCGCAAGTCGTCGGCTGTGGCCAAGCCTTTGGTTAGGCGTAGACGTGAACTGCCCGTCTTGCTATTTCCAGTCTCTAAAGGAAGTTCTTCTCCTACGTAAAATTTCAGGGACTTGTCTGTTGTTTCTTGAGGTGTCACCAGATCCATCTTGCTGCTGCGATCCTAAGCCGTAGGATCACCAGGATGTAGACCTCTGTTTCTTTGCCCAATCTATACAACTGTAGAGTAGGCCACTCCCCGGGTGCAAAGCTGTTAAAACGTACGTGTTTTAATAGTTGTCACAGATAACTCAGTTTATCAGATTGCAACAGTCACACAGACATGCCCTTTATTGGTGAATGGGAGTTTGTATCATATAGCTGTGGTTGGAATGAGATCAGAGGCGTTTCGTCTTATGTTTTTCTGGTTTACCTCAAACGGGTTTTCGTTCACCCCATTTTGTCTCATTCTACTCGCAAAAAGGCGACCTACTGGTGAACGTAAGAAACATAGTTCTGGGGTGGCATACCTTTCTTCACTACATGAGATTTCAAGGTTTCCCGGCGTCACCACCGCCAGTGCGCGGTCGGGCTTTGTACTACTGTGTTTTGTTGTCTTTTAGCAGCCCCTGAAGCATGAATTATTAAACAGCGTGTAACAATACATGATCTGGTTCTATTGTTCAGCTTATATGTTGAAACACTTACCAAGAGATGGAGTTCTGCCTCTAATATATTTTTCTCCGCATCGCGTAAACTAATAATTATAATAGTTTTTATTGAAGCCCTCGATGGTACAATAATGATTACAAATTTGATTTGATTTGAGCCTCATTTCCACCGAAGCCTCAACGTGAGTCATAATAGGCTCCCCCGTAGGTGCGACCGTCGTTGATTCAGGTAAGTTTGCACGGCCTAATATTAGTCTTGTCAAGATGAAACCACGAACATATTTCAATTGTGGCATATTCGCGTGCTAGAGCTTACAAGAGAGTGAAGAGTTAATGCGTATCTTCGTAAATGTATTATTATCTCTGTCGGTAAGGGGGTGGAGAGACTGCCTCATTGCACAGGTTTTGGGATTCAGACAGCTTCGTATAGTCCGGTGTGTTTTCCGAAAGCAATTAGCTTTTCACGGTAGGTTTGGTCCGTGAGTAGGCTTTGTAGGTTGCACGGGGAATTTATGAACGGTCGTCGGGCTGCCGCGAGTGCGTTGCAATCCATCAGTAAGTGTTTCACGCTGATAGCCACTTGGTGGCAACAGGGGCAAGGTGGCGCATTTGGTCCTGTGTCGACATCCATCAGGTGGTTTCGAGTTATTCACGTGTGTCCCGTTCACAAGCGGCTTATGAACACTTGATCTTTTCTGTTGGTGAACATTGTTTCCCATTCTCCGACTGAAGGTTTGACTGAAAGCTTTTTTTGTCCACTCTGTTGCCATATTCCATCCCATCGGGATGTTATATGGGAGTTGATGAAAGGGAACCAGTCCCGGCAATGTATTGCGAAAAATTGTTCTTGGTGAGTAGATGCCAGTTTAGCACGCGAGTTTGCAAGTTCGTTTCCTCTTATTCCCGCGTGTCCGGGGATCCAGCAGATTTCAACTGCCTGACTCGTCGCGAACATCACAAAGAGATCGCGCTGCATTTTACGCAGAACGGGATGTTCGTAGTGCAGTGTTTTAAGCTGAGTGAGGACACTCAGACTGTCTGAGAATACGACGTATTTGGGGAAGAGATCTGTTATGCTAATAGAGCTGGCTAGTTCGAGCGCGTTGAGCTCCGCAGAGAACACGGAGGCCTCTTGTGAGAGGGTGGCTGAGAGTGGGATGTCCCCGCACACCGCGGCGGCTCCCACTCTGTCCGTGGTTTTGAAGCCGTCAGTGTATATATGGTGGTGGTCTAAATATTCTTCCTCAAGTAGTCTTAGGAATTCCTGCCGGTACGCGTTTGTTGGAGTAGTTGCTGTAAAGTACATTTGCAGGTCTAGGTTGACCGGTGGTGGGTTGGTCATCCATGTTGATATGGTAATTTGAAGAATTCGGTAGGAGAATGAAGGCTTAATATCTTTACGATTGATGTTCAGCGAAGTCAGAAGGTTGTCCACACGTAGGGAAAACGGTAGGCATATATTCTTTTAGACCGCAAAAAGGTGCTTATCGGATATGTTGGTGATGTGGCTGATCGCCGAGTTGTTGATTAGACTTCAAGTCTTATAATAGTTTTGAAGCGAAAATTTGTCTCGCCGGAGGGGAAGGGGAAGTTCGTTGGCGAGCACGTTAAGGGATTTGATTAGGGTGGAGCGGAACGCGCCGGTTGTGATATGCAATGCATTGTTTGCGATGGTTGAGAGATGGTCGAGAGTAGTTTTGGCTGCTGAACCGGAGACAACGACTCCGTATTCCATGCGCGATCGCATTATTGCTCTGAACAACGTCATTCCGGTATCCATGTTGCCACCGAACTTCAGGGATGTTACCGATTGGATAAGTCCCGTCGACCTTTTGCAGCGAGTCGCCCACGTGAGATTAGCGAGTCGCCCACGTGAGTTTAGGGTCCCACACAAGACCGAGGAATTTTGTCGTTTCTTCGTATACTAGAGGGGTATTATGCAGCGTTAGGGTTGGTTTCAGGTGTTGACCGGGCACAAGGGTGAAGTTCATGCTCTTAGTTTTAGAGGGTGCGAATCGGAATCCTTTTAGGGAAGCCCAGTTAGTGACTAGATTTAGGCACTTTTGGAGTTCATGTTGAATTGTTATGAGGCTGGGGTGTCTGTAGCTTATTTCTAGGTCATCCACGTATAGTGATGAGTGCAGTCTTCCGTCTCGGGGACGAATGTCGGCTAACTGATCGATTTTGAGGATAATAAGAGTGACACTGAGGACGCTTTCTTGGGGGACTCCCATTTTTTGCTGATATGATGGAGGATTTGAATACAGCGTATTGAACACATTTAGTAGGTGCTGGAGAGCGTTGTCAGGAAGATGTTTGATCATATTGATGTGCACTCGGTCCGGCCTGGGTGAGGTTTTACGAGTGTGGTCGATAGCATATTGTAGTTCATGGATGGAGAAAGGTTTGTTGTAGAATTCTTCATTTGCGGAAGTGAAGTCGATATGCTCACTTTCTTGTAAGAACTTTTCCCGTTGGAAAGAAGCCGTATAATTTGTTGATTGCGATATTTGACTGAAAGTCTGGGTAATGAAGGTGGGGCCTTCTTTACATTTATTTCTATTGTATATACAAATATACTCGCTAACTTAATCCTTAAATGTACTCTTAAAATTAATCCTAAATTCATTTATTTTTTGAAAAAAATTGTTTGCATAAACTTTTTTTGAAACATTTATTCGTATCCAATTTGTTTCGATTCTAAATTAACAAACCCCGGTGTCAGTGGGAGGCACCTATTTGTGCACCGTGGGGGGTGTAGCTACAAACTGAAAGCGAGGGACGGTGGAAGGATCTTTTTAAATCAAAGTATGTTATACAAAAGGACAAAAAACATTTGGGGGTTAACGAGGACACCGTGAGGGGGGAGCCTGGGATACCCCCAGGGGTTTCCTTCTAAGGTACTTATTGCTTTCGCTCTAAAGAGATAATATTCGATCTCTCCAATTAAGTTGGGAACTTTAACCTTTACGAGACGATAATTGGTCTTGGAGCGATATTCGACTTGGAGCGGTGAGCAGCTCTTATTTTGATACAGCAAAAAAAAATCTATACTCTGGAAACTTGCAAACTTTGGAGCTCAGACGCGAAGAACAGTATGCGATAATGTTTTTAAAATCACTTGTCACTCATTGGTTACGATACTGCCTCTGCGCAAAGCTCTTGATTACAGAGAACAACTTTGCCAGAGCATTCTTACCAATACATTCAAATTACTCACCAAAACAATATACGTGAAGACAAGACAGAGTAGGGATGAAATACGCGACAGAGATTCATAAGTTGCGTTACAGACCAGCGCGCCCGGATAAATTTTATGTTCCTCTCCCACATGAATGTACCTTTATAGCAAAATTAAATTTAAGAGATGTAAAGCACATAACCACCTGTCAGCCAACATATAATGGACGTCTCCCAGCCAGACATCCACTAACGTACAACGGGCCCACATCATGGAAAGGCAGATAGATGACATTATTTCTATTCATATTGGGATCTTTCTGCAGCCTTATGATTCTGACCCACCTCTCTATTATTGAAGATAATTCGTATCCTACACTATTACATAAAGTCTCCAGGAAAGGGTTATTCAAATTTACAATACGCTCCTGG
Organism: Gammarus roeselii; assembly: GCA_016164225.1. Classification (NCBI taxonomy): domain Eukaryota; kingdom Metazoa; phylum Arthropoda; class Malacostraca; order Amphipoda; family Gammaridae; genus Gammarus; species Gammarus roeselii. The sequence goes on from SDVV010043955.1 coordinate 8,272, forward strand.
AGGCTATAGGCACTTTTTCTAGCTTGTATTTCATTATTGTTCATTTGGCAGCCGGGGCAAGTTCCAGCTAGACACAGACGTAAGCCTAATTGGTTCAGATCCGTGAACCTAATTTTTCTGTGTTTACCGAATCTCACAACCACGTGCCGGTCCGGTGAACGATCGGACCGGCAAATCAAATCAAATCAACGGATTTGATTTGATTTGGGCCTCATCAAATTCAACGGAACGGAGCATAAGGGGACACGATTTTGACAGGTTAGGGTTACCAACGAGAACCTAAAAGCATAAGACGAAACGCCTCAGCTTTATAGGGTTTTTGACTTCATGTAAATAAATTCGTTCAATATACATATTAACTCAATTTAATGATGAGCAATTTAGTTAATGTTCAGGTAAATTAAAAGGAACAAAGATTTAATTATTATTATTATAATTTAAAGAATCAGAAATCTGCCCGGTGAATTGCCGGGGTTTAGTATTTATGGTTGTCTTTTCCGTAACAATACCGTTAATGATGTTTTTCAAATAGAGGTGGAATTACGAGAGAATTCATGTGTAAATTTAGTTCATTGGTAAGATCTGATATAATGCAATTCAAATTTCTAGCACTACGTGAATGATCATAATAGTAATTTTAATATAAGAAAACAGTGAACGTGATGACTGATTACGGTAAATGATAATTAGATAAAAAAACTAACTGGGGCGAGAATATTATAGCCGAATTTAATCCTACACATGACATAGAGAAATGGATGTTAATTGATAATGTAGTCTCCTGTCATAATGGTTGGGAGTTCGTGTCACTCTGGCTCAGGACAAGAGAGGTGACAAAGACATTGTCACCGTGGTGAGCCTGGCGGACATGAAGAGAAAAATGAACACTTTACTTACAGTTGTTCTAGAATGCCTTAAAACCTAAACTCAGTTAAACCAAAACGATCAACGACACTTATCGAGCAAAAAACTAACTCAGTTAATAAACGACCAACAGCACTGGCCCAGAAAAAACCAAGAGTGCATGGTGCACTAGACATGGAAAATTACCTTGAGTACAACCTGTTGCTGCCTCTGATGAAGGCTGAATGAGGCTTGGGGGAAGGTCTGGCCTGAGCCTCTGGCTGTGCCGACACGTGATAGGCTACAGCAAGGCGTAGCAGACTGCTAATGTGACTGTGCCAATTATTCACCATTTCTAATGCAAAATTTGTCTCCCTACATTTTAAGATTTCTAGATGTTGCTCTCTTTAACTAAGACTAATAATGGACGAAAAAAATTACAACAATTTGTATGTTTTTCTTAAATTAAAGACTCTCCTTCAATCCTGAACTTAGCATTTCAAGATCCCTGTCCCACTCCTTGTTTCCACTCTTGGCGCTGATTGACTGGCGCAAAAATTTTTGTTGCTGAATGGCTTCTTGCAGTATAGGCCGGGAACTTTGAGGTGGAGTCCCGCACTTCTTGATGGCAAGTTGACGTGCGGAGGGATTCCCGCCGCCAGCGGGAAAACTGCAACTACGACACATTTTCAATGGGAGTTGATACAATGGTCTAAAATATAATACCTTAATCTAGGAAGAAAATACATTATTTACAGAAAGTGAATTTTACGATGGTTGATCTGAGGGAGAGCAATGCAGAAGTTAACTTCGCGAGGCCTCAGAAGGTTCTTTAATGGCGGCATCACACAACATCAAGTTCCGAGCCTACAAAATAATTAATTTAGTTTTATATAATTAAAAATTGTAAGAAAAAAAATTGGGAAAGGGAGGATGGTTCCAGTCAAAGGGCGATTCTTGCACGTGTTAACAGACCGGCCGGGCAGACCTATTTTGTTATTCAGAGTTCTGCCCGAGTCTGCCGCGAAATATTTTACAGAACCTCCGGAAATATTCAAGTGTTTGCCAAAAACTTACACACACACACA
>SDVV010043956.1:0-10202 GCA_016164225.1 Gammarus roeselii
TGCGCCTGTAGCATGTCACCTGCACCTGTCGCATGTCACCTGCACCTGTATCATGTCACCTGCACCTGTAGTATGTCACCTGCACCTGTAGAATGTTAGCTGCACCTGTATCTTGTTAGCTGCACCTGTAGAATGTTACCTGCACCTGTAGTATGTCACATGCACCTGTAGCATGTCACCTGCACCTGTCGCATGTCACTTGCGCCTGTAGCATGTCACCTGCACCTGTCGCATGTCACTTGCGCCTGTAGCATGTCACCTGCACCTGTATCATGTCACCTGCACCTGTAGCATGTCACCTGCACCTGTAGCATGTCACCTGCACCTGTAACATGTCCCCTGCACCTAAGTGTAGCAGTCACCTGCACCTGTAGCATGTCACCTGCACCTGTAGCATGTCACCTGCACCTGTAGCATGTTAGCTGCCCCTGTAGCATGTCATTTGCACCTGTAACATGTCACCTGCTTCTGTAGCATGCCACCTACACCTGTAACATGTCACCTGCACCTGTAATATGTAACCTGCACCTGTAGCATGTCACCTGCACCTGTAATATGTCCCCTGCACCTGTAGCATGTCACCTGCACCTGTAAGATGTAACCTGCACCTGTAGCATGTCACCTTCACCTGTAGCATGTCACCTGCACCTGTAGCATGTCACCTGTACCTGTAGCATGTCACCTGCACCTGTTGCATGCCACTTGTACCTTTAGCATGTCACCTGCACCTGTAGCATGTCACCTGCACCTGTAGCATGTCACCTGCACCTGTAGCATGTCACCTGCACCTGTAGCATGTTAGCTGCCCCTGTAACATGTCATTTGCACCTGTAGCATGTCACCTGCACCTGTAGCATGTCACCTGCACCTGTTGCATGCCACCTGTACCTTTAGCATGTCACCTGCACCTGTAGCATGTCACCTGCACCTGTATCATGTCACCTGCGCCTGTAGCATGTCACCTGCACCTGTAGCATGTCACATGCACCTGTAGCATGCCACCTGCCCCTGTAGCATGTCACCTGCACCTGTGGCATGTCACCTGCACCTGTAGCATGTCACCTGCACCTGTAGCATGTCACATGCACTTTTAGCATGTCACCTGCACCTGTAGCATGTCACCTGCACCTGTAGCATGTCACTAGCACCTGTAGCATGTCACCTGCACCTGTAGCAAGTCACTTGCACCTGTAGTATGTCACCTGCACCTGTGGCATGTCGCCTGCACCTGTAGCATTTCACCTGCACCTGCACCAATATCATGTCACCTGTACCTGCAGCATGTCACTTGCACCTGTAGCATGTCACCTGCACCTGTAGCATGTCACTTGCACCTGTAGTATGTCACCTGCACCTGTAGCAAGTCACTTGCACCTGTAGTATGTCACCTGCACCTGTGGCATGTCACCTGCACCTGTAGCATGTCACCTGCACCTGTAGCATGTCACCTGCTTCTGTAGCATGCCACCTACACCTGTAACATGTCACCTGCACCTGTAATATGTAACCTGCACCTGTAGCATGTCACTTGCACCTGTAATATGTCCCCTGCACCTGTAGCATGTCACCTGCACCTGTAAGATGTAACCTGCACCTGTAGCATGTCACCTTCACCTGTAGCATGTCACCTGCACCTGTAGCATGTCACCTGTACCTGTAGCATGTCACCTGCACCTGTAGCATGTCACTTGCACCTGTAGCATGTCACCTGCACCTGCAGCATTTTACCTGCACCTGTAGCATGTCACTTGCACCTGTAATATGTAACCTGCACCTGTAGCATGTCACGTGCCCCTGTAATATGTAACCTGCACCTGTTGCATGTCACCTGCACCTGTAATATTTAACCTGCACCTGTAGCATGTCGCCTGCACCTGTAATATGTAACCTGCACCTGTAGCATGTCACCTGCACCTGTAGCATGTCACCTGCACCTGTAGCATGTCACCTGCACCTGTAGCATGTCACCTGCACCTGTAGGATGTCCCCTGCAGCTGTAGCATTCCACCTGCACCTGTAGCATGTCACCTGCACCTGTAGCATGTCACATGCACCTGTAGCATGTCACCTGTACCTGTAGCATGTCACCTGTAACTGTAGCATGTTCCCTGCACCTGTAGCATGTCACCTGCACCTATAGCATGTCACCTGCACCTGAAGCATGTCACCTGCACCTGTAGCATGTCACTTGCCCCTGTAGCATGTCACCTGCACCTGTAGCATGTCACCTGCACCTGTAGCATGTCACTTGCACCTGTAGCATGTCACATGCATTGAAAGGATTACCACGCATCGGAAGTATGCAAATAATTATTGAGGCCTAACAGCTTAACAGCTTTTCTATCTATGGGTTCCTATTCCAATTTTTCAACAGATGAACAGTCATTGCCGTCATCGAAACTGGACTCTAACTTGCTTCACTATCACAGCCCTGTTTATCTGCTCCTCAATTCGGCATTGTCACCAGCCCAGGTAAGAAGCTCTTGGTTTCTTTGCAGTGCTCGATTTTTGAAGTACACGTCTTCACAAGTGGTCGTAAACGGCGGGTTGTCCATTTCACGATAGAAATTGATGAATTTCAATTTCTGTGACGCATATACGGTATTGGTGGACGAGGAACTACCTAATGATATACATACGGAACCTTTATTATCCTTCCTATCGCCAACAAATAACTTCGAACATACACTGTCGAGACAACGTTGAAAAAATGCCCGAGTTAGTTATCTGAAACGTTTCATGAATGTCTTCTTACTCAATATCAACTTCAGTTTTTTATTGTAAATAGTAAATGATTTTTTACAGCAGCACGTCAACGGTTTCCATTAAAGTTTTTTTTTTGTCGGAGTCAACTAGTGTGAAAAGAGCATTCAATATAAATAAACACTTCTCATGATTATGACGTGATTGAGGCTGGAAGAGATTGCCAATAAACACAGCACACGCAATAATTACTCAATTAAATGTCAAGTCCCCGTATGAAATATGCTGATTAACCTTGATATTTGCCCAAATACAATAAGATTAGTAATTAACTTGCAAAATTAATGAAATACATCTAATAGAAATCATATAGATTAACCTTGTTTTCCTGCCCAAAATTTGCTTCGGTCTTTTGAAAGGTTATCAATTACAATCAGAAAACGTCAGGGCAAGGTTTGCCAGGATGGCGGAATTTTTCCGGTCGTCGCTTCCGGTCAGAGCAGAAGGAACGGCCAGAAAAGCAGAAGGGACGACCATAAGAGCAGAAGGGACGGCCAGAAAAGCAGGAGGGACGACCATAAGAGCAGAAGGGACGGCCAGATGAGCAAAAGAGACGGCCAGAGGACCGCAGGATTGGAGGGATGATGGAAGTTAGGATGCCAAGCCTGAGGCATGATTTATGCAGGATTTCACATAGAATTTGTTTATGGGCATATTTGTGACACAAATTTTCTCAAGTCACACCATAGAAAATGAAGGTAAATACAGAAAAACTAAAATAATTCGCGTATCAGCCTTTTATTATGAAAAAGCTGTTCGACGCTACATCTCGTCTTGGAAATTACCCCCAAATTAATGGTGTCTTCATTTACGACGGAAGCTCTCGCCTGACTTCTTCTGTGGTTAGGTGATGGGAACTTCTCACACAATCATCAGGTTAGAGAAGGCAAAGGACGATGTCGAACCTTGAATTTACATGATTAGGATCTGGTCCAAGAATGAACCCCTTCTGGTCCCAGAAAACTATTATTTTTGAGTATCTGATACCGTGGAGCAAAATGACAAAAGTATATTTGTGTAAGTTTCACTAAGCGCTTGGCACTTGCGTAATTACGGCTTCATTTTTAGTTGTGTACGATTTTTTTTTTATGGGTAGTACACTTGCTGATGTCAAGTTTTCTACCAGCTTGTCGAATGGAAACGGTAGGATCTTCCCGAATCTCTTGCCCTGACGTAATTTTCTATTACCCTTGTTTTAGAAATATTGCGTGCTTGAGGCTGCACCTTCGAAATTTTAATTTTCTTGATTTTTTTTTCGACGACGCGATTGAAAAGAAGCGGCAAATATTTGTACCTTCCACCTTCCTTTCATGTTGAATCTTCCGGAAAACTTCAAGAAATCGAGCATGATTCAGTTATTTTGTTCACATGCGTACTTTACTGAGACATTTTGATTGTTTCCCGGGTTCAACATTTGAGATCTGATCAAAAAAGTCGGATAGCATCAAAATTCGTGTATCATTTATACGATACCATATAAAGTTAACTATAATCTGCATTTATTAATTGATGAAATCTTGTTTCAATATATACAATTTTTTGCAGACACCCTAAGTGGCAAAGAGTATCAACGCGTCGAACCTCATCGTCGGCTCAATTAGTTTATTCTCCGTCTCACCCTGACAATTTCATCTGCCATACAGATTTGATAAACGTATATCACAACGTGCCTGGTAATTTTACAATCACTTATATTCCGCATCTAAACAATAAGTGAGTTCCAAAGCATTTAAACAGTAACCTCATGTAACCTAATAATAATGTTTCCCCACTTATTGAAACGATTTCTAGCTTCAGATCAATTTATCTATACGTCAGTGTTTTCAGACGGAACAGTAATATTATTTATTGTTGTGGAACAATCAGACAAAAAAATTATAATTTTGTGAGAAAAAAAAATTTTGAGTTGGACGTTAGATGTAATTCGACTGTTTGTATAGATGTGTTGGGCCGAAATATGTCCAATATGTTTAAGCCTAACATTATTTTAATTTCTATAAACGTGTTTAGAACCAATTTGTTTGCAAATAACTCGATTTTGAAATTTTATTGAAAATGTGTATTTGAGTCATAAAGCTGCTCAACTACACACTTACCTAGACGACATAACATGTATTGATTTGCGCATATATATCACTCCGCAACGCAGTCATTAGGGTCTAGTAATTTCCTCTAAATCCATTTAGCATTTCAGGGACTACTCTGGTCCGTTCCTTTATACCCGGCTTTGTTCAGCATAATTCCTAATCTTGGATATCATTATATACCGATACGGTCCTCCCCCAGCTGCTGCTAAGCTGTTAATTAGTTCTGCAGTGCAATGGTGCTCGGTTCACTACAGTGGATGTGTAGTTTCAGCAAGCAATCCGTCTCTGCTGTCGTGACAGTTTGATGGAGATGGAACAGACTGCAGGGCAATTCAAGGCGATGGAAGGGAACAAGCGCACGACGATTATGCTCACTGGAAGATCATGTAGCAATGAGGTTCGAGTGCCTGATGATGCATCTTGCGATGCTAATAGGGCGAGGAACCAGTTTCATGACGATTAAGAACACTAGAAGGCCATGTAGCAATGAGGTTCGAGTGCCTGATGATGTATCTTGAGATGCTAATAGGGCGAGGAACCAGTTTCATGACGATTAAGAACACTAGAAGGCCATGTAGCAATGAGGTTCGAGTGCCTGATGATGCATCTTGCGATGCTAATATGGAAGGAAACAAGCTTCACGACGATTAAGAGCACTGGACGGCCATGTGGCAATGAAGTTCGAGTGACTTATGATGCATCTTGCGATGCTAATATGGAAGGGAACAAGCTTCGCGACGATTAAGAGCACTGGACGGCCATGTAGCAATGAGGTTTCATTGCCTGATGATGCCTCTTGGGATGATAGGGTGAAAAGGGACAAGCTTCACGTATATTAAGAGAACTGAAAGGCCATGTAGCAATGAGGTTCGAGTGCCTGATGATGTATCTTGAGATGATTATATGTGAAGGCTTCGTAATTTTTTATAAAATATAAATGCATGTATTAGGGTAATGCATTTGTGAAAGATGTCACGCGGGTCTGTTGCATGACTTTATACGATACTGCGCTGTTGTCAGACTCGAGAAGTTGAGATGGCTTGTTTGCAGAGTTGGTAGGCTGTGAGTGTGCAGAAAACACCAAGTGAATGTGGGTAAAAGGGGTACAATTTTGCGATGGCAGAGGAGTGCTCTGCCAATAGAATAGGTGTTCACTAGAATGTCGAGTTGTTAGATGAAGTAGAGTGATTCAAACACCAGGGCTCACATGTTGCGACGGAGGCGTGGAATCCGATGTGATATTTAAGACGAGGCCAGTGTGGACATTATATAAAATTGTTCTTAAATGGAACTTCTTGAGTAATTGATTGTGATTCCTCTCCATTTCACAAACCAATGTGCTTCTGTGCGTCAAAGCTACCAGATGCCCTTTCTCTCCCGGAGTCACTTTCTCTACTGCCTAAATAGAAGCAGAGTAATGGATAATGAAAGGTTTCCTGGGCACTGAAGGGCGTGATGAAGTGCAGCGTCCTTTGTTAAATGAATTTGAGTAGAAAAATTTGAAAAGTACATCAGGAGAGACTCTGACCATGGATTTAGGGAAAACAATGTTTGTACCAGAACGGGGCAGTGAGTGAGCTACCAACAGTAGTCGATAACACATTTCTTGGTGGATTTGGACAAAAATAGAAAATGGGGTATGAATGTTAAAATGAAGGTGGGGAGATGCAGCGAGAGACCGAGGTATGGTTGGATGGATGGAGTGAAGAAAACACTGGTGGCTAGCGGTATATCAACGTGGAGAATGAGTGAGATTGTGAAGTAGATAGTAGTGAGTAGATAGTGATAGTGAATGGATGAGACTGATGCAGCCCTGAAGTGCTTCACCGACCGCCGTTATCAAGCTGTGCAACATAATTGCCGAGGTAAGGACGCGCACATGTGATCCGGTGGATCAAGTCCTGAGCCACACTGGACAGGATGGGCAAATAAGTAAGCATCCGATCATTAAAGTACTTCTGTTCGATGAAAAATCTTTTTACTACCATGGTATCAAGTGACCATATGGAGCGTGTAGGAGGAAAGTCGAACGGTAAAGTAGAGTTCTATTAATTTTCAAGGCCTGAATAGTTGAATATTAAGGTGATAAATGGTTGCAGGGCTGTTATTATCTGTGATCAGAACAGCAACAGTAAAAGAAGCGGCGACATTTTAAATAAGTGACAATTATATAGATATTACAACGATAGAGATTCTCAGAGAGGCGAATCTGACATCCTGGTAATCCACGTTGCTTCACCAATCAAGGAGAATTAGAAAAAAAATCGATTCATGAGAAAGAAAAGAGGGGATGGGTGGTTATCAATTCTTTCACAATGCCTCACAAACTTCATTCGCATATCACTAATCAGCCACAATTTGCGGATGGGATGCAATTGAATTATTGTTTAATATGCTGAGAAGCCTCATTAAAATTCCGCAATCAAATTGATGAGTCTAGTCGCAGTAATCTCTTTTTCTTTGTAGTATCCTCTGAAACCAGACCCTGCTTGCGTGAGGGTGATGAAAGATGCTGTGTAACGGTGCTGACGTGTAGCAGTCTCTGCCACAGGACAAATCTAGGCTGTAATGAAGCATGGCGTGTAATGATGCTGGCCTGAGGCAGCACCTGCCACCGGAAAACATTTGACTGGGATGAATGATGTGTTGTGAGTTTTATTCCCCTTCCAATTCGATTCCTTGTCCGTTCGTGCTCGCTGTTGACAAGCGCAAGCCCTAGTCGTCTGCTCCAGATGAAAGTTCGTCTGCTCCAGATGAAATTTCAAATTTTCTACAGGGCAATTGAGTGGTTCATTTGGCTTGCTCGTGTATTAATGATACATCAGACGTGACCCCGATAAACTCAATCGCGTGGATACGTGTACCGACTTATAAAGAAAAATTTAGTTATGCAAAAAAAATAAAAGTTGATCATAAGCAAATGATCAACGAATCTATTGGTCATAAGATCTGTAGGTTGTTGACCTGTTAATTTCACTTGATTCTACTCTTGAAAGAAGTGCCCATAAAAACGCAAATGCTTACAACTTGGTTTGTCCATTACTCGAAATGCATGAACTTTGGTACAAGTGGTATCACTAAATGGAGTACAATATATTCAATGTAGAAATAAAGAATGAGTTGTGGAAACGATGAAGTGGGAATTATGATGCCTCCATGGATGGAAGTGGGGACTATGATGCCTCCATGGGAATAATGCAATGTCAGGAGTCCCGGCCTCAAAGGAAGTCCCATAACCCACCTTGTTGATGTGCGTCATGTCTGCTGTGTTGACGTTGACGCCGCCTGTGCTCTGTTCGGGCCTCAGGCCCACCGACACTTTGAAGACGCAATAGCAACCACATACATCCTGTATTTCTATCCAGAGACAAGTGAACAATCCTCATCATTCCTCTCGTACAGAACACTCAATACAACTATACCACTAGCACTAATCCCTGTCCCACCACACAGGCGGCTATCTGCTAATTGCCACTCAATATATAACAGGAATAACACTCCACGACTCCCCTTAAGACTGATCCCTCCACTCCCCAACCGCATGCACGTGTCGGCGTGTATCGAGGGTTTCGGACGGTGTGCCGGCCGAGGTTTCCCCCGCCGCAGGTGGGAACCATGGGTAAGAAACAACAACGACAATAGGGAGGCGTGGCGGAGGGTCGAGGGGTCCAAGGTTTATCTGTGTACAGCAAGAAGAGCTTGTGTCAGAGTAGGGGCGAGGTGTGTCAGAGTAGGGGCAGATGTGTGTCAGAGTAGAGGCCGAGGTGTGTCAGAGTAGAGGCCGAGGTGTGTCAGAGTAGGGGCCGAGGTGTGTCAGAGTAATGGCCGAGGTGTGTCAGAGTAGGGGCCAAAGTGAGTAACGAGGGACACCAGGTGAGATACACTCTTGCAGTATTTCTCCTTGGCTGTTCAATCGCTACACGGATTGAGTGGTTATGGAGGTGCAGCCAAGTGTATTGGGTCGAGGCTTAGAGATTTTTGGAGCAGATTGGGGAATAGGACATGTGGTCACACGAACATCAACTATTATTATTATTATCATATCATTTATTTCCATGGTCTGGCAATAGGTTTTCAATTCCTAAAGATGACAGATAAAACTTCATTATTATATCATATCGTGAACAAGTACGTTGACCACACGAACAATTTCACTATCGACCATGGTGATAATTCGAACAGAGCGCTGCAGACAGTACATGCTTTCGCATCAGGAAGACAAACTTTACCGAGTGTGTAATACCCAAAGAAACCGAATTCCTTCTATTTAGAAATGAACTTCATTATGTTACTGATAAATGTTTCTAGAAACATGGAAATACAAGGCCTCCATGGAGTTTTGAAATATTATCGAATGTTTCTTGAATTCCTGAAGCAATGATCTTTTATACCTGAATAACTGCCCTAATTCATTCATGCTCGAGTAACATTGCATGCATACCTAATTTTAAATCAAGAAAGCGATCAGCATACGTGGTAATGTACCCTACCTATGAAGTCAGCCAGTCACCATGAAGATCGGAATTTGGTTCTGGGCTACCCATACAAGGTGTCAACACTACACACCTCTATTTTATTTCACTGATTGCAAACTTTCTACGCTGAGTACATGAACCAAAAACCAACCAAGACATTGGTAATACTCTTTGTCATAAATCAACATTGATTATGCAACTTTTAAACATCAGTGGACAAGGTTCTATCCCGGTCACATTACCAATGTACACGAGATCACCTTTGTGCTACCTTAATCGGCCTTCATCCACATTACAGCGGAGGGGCAAATACCTTAAAGTTGAATTGGATGGTGACCTGACTGGGTTTGCTTAGGATGGGGTTATTGTAAAGCAATCGTTGTAGAGCAATGACACACTCTATGCTTTGTAGTAAGTTTGCTTACATCGAAAAGCGTTTTAGTTTAATCGGATACACTTGGTTACTGCAGGATTATTTTTGTTTCAGTACGTCGCTAACATACTGAATGATACGCCAGATGATGAGCGCCATCATATAATTTGGACTAAATAATCAATGCGTGTATTTTTCGCGTTAATATTCGAAACTTTACATCCACCGCTCGGTACAGTCATCCCAGAAGAGAGGGCAGTGTTAGCTTGACTTGCTACAATCATCCCGGAAGAGAGGGCAGTGTTAGCATTGACTCGCTACAATCATCCCGGAAGAGAGGGCAGTGTTAGCATTGACTCGCTACAATAATTCCGGAAGAGAGGGCAGTGTTAGCATTTACTTGCTACAATCATCCGGAAGAGAGGGCAGTGTTAGCATTGACTCGCTACAATCATCCCGGAAGAGAGGGCAGTGTTAGCATTGACTTGCTACAATCATCCGGAA
>SDVV010043957.1:0-10202 GCA_016164225.1 Gammarus roeselii
TACAGATATTGAATCATCCCTTACCATGTCAGTGATGATCCCTTTCAATGATGACGCATCAAGGTTGGCATTGTTAGAAGTGTAAGGTAAAGGTGGTGTTGTAAATTATAATTATGTTCGAAATCTTACTATGCCATTTACCACTACCCTCCTCCACTCCAGAGGTGTATTCCACTGCCGTCGTCGTGAATTGGGCGATTTTCGGCCAGGTTTCTGCCGTCAAAACTTCTTCTCGCCCATCGAAGTCGCCGTTGTTTGTTGTCTAGCCTTGTGTAGGTTGAACCCGAATTAGTGTTTTAACTGTCCCTCCCTCAATGTTGATATTCTGATTGGCATTATTGCATTGTCACTTTATTATGCTATTTTAATATATTAGACACCTTTATCTGAGTTTAGGCCTCCAGAACACCTTTCACAAAAAAAAGATAATTATTAGACACGCAGAATACACCTATTATTCTGAGTTCCATAGCACTTCTCCAGGTTATTGGATACGCAGAATACACCCATAATCCCGAGTACCATAGTACATTTCCAGATTATTGGACATGCAGAATACACCCATCGTCCCGGGTTCCATGGCACATCTCCAGATTATCGGACACGCAGGATACACCCATCATCCCGCCTTCGATGGCACATCTACAGATTATTGGACACGCAGGAAGCACCCCTTATCTCGGGTTCCATGGCACATCTCCAGATTATTGGACACGCAGGATACACCCATTATCCAGAGTTCCTTGGTACATCTCCAGATTATTGGACACGCAGGATACACCCATTTTTCCATAGTCAATGCCACTGCACAACACGCAAAGCCCCCTGCACACCAACTATACGCTCCATCCATCATCAAGGCCACTGAACACCAAACCAACGATGTTTTCCACCACAAACCTGCCCCTCACCTATTGTTCATGCCACTGAACACCTGACAGAATATCATCCACCTGAACCCTACGTTACTTACGGGGTATCCCAAACAAACCACAATTCTCCTCGTCACTATACTAATAACCATGTCCTCAGTCAGGCGTCCAAGATAGGGACTTCTCAATCTAGAGAGAAGACAGTTACTAAAAATTCCCATGACCATGGAAACAATAAATTGACACAGTGATAAATAATTTAAAACTACAGCTGAAGCCAATGTTATACACCTTACATTTGTATAGTCGCTGCTCTCAGTGACTACGGACCCTGGGTAGGATTCCAAACATATTACTGTAAGGGTAGGATGGTTTTCGTTGTACTTAATAACTCCGTCGTGTTGATATCTACATTGATACCTAGTTTTAAATCTGTACGTTATGTGTATTTCTTTTACTCGCACGAGAACCGTTGTAAGTGTAGGCCATTTGTGCCTGTCAATCAAGTGGAGACGTCAGCATTTCTTGTGTCTATTAGGATAACGTCTGTCCCGGGTTAGGTTACATGGACGATAGCCTTCGTAAGTGTATGCCATTTGTGCCTGTACAACAAGTGGAAAGGTCAACATTTCGGTGCCTGCTATAGAATTGCATGAAGGCCATGTGTTGTGCCTAAAAATAATAAAATAACTTAAGTGCCAATGTGACACCAGTAAATCCGAAGACACGCCCTTTAGCAGTTGGCTAACCGTCGAAATGTTCTCATTGGACAATTCCAATCTCAAATATTAACGCGAGGCGCCTCCCCCTTTTTGTAAGATTTTGAGCGATTGGGGACAGTTAGCGAAGGGCATGGCGGACAAGGGCAGACCAACACCGGCGGCCACTTTAGAAGGACCTAAAGCTGATTATTGGCGTAGGATCTTTGATCCATTTACTGTAGAGAATGTTAGGAATTCACTGGCTCGTTGATTAAAGAGCCGTAGCAATTGTGAGTGTTTTATTTCTGTCCTAGGTACCCAAATTATTCATTAAGAGGTCAATAGTAAGAGACTCACAACACCAACTCCGACAGATGGCCACTGCCTGGTACATGAAAGCCGACGTGAACATGGACTATTATTCAGGTTTATCCCAAAAAAAACGGGTACGACGAAGCATTCCTAATATCTATGGAACAGTACTTTTACAACAGAGACTACAATCAACCCCTGGGAGACTTAATCCCCACAATGCTGAGCAAGGCTCTGGGACTTCAGATTGACATCGTTCAGGAAGTCGGCTGCGCCAATACAACAATAAGGTCCATCAAGCCACACTTGAATAACAATCAGACAGGTCTCAGAGTATTCATTCACCTAAAAGACCATCATTACAGCGCACTTGTGCATATGCAGGAATTCTTACATTCCTCCAAAACGAACAGTGCATCAAGTGATGAGAAAACTTCTGCTCCAATAAATTCACCGCCCTGTACGATGAACCTGATACCTGCATCTATGCAAAAGTCTCACCAGACAGCGTCCCTAAAAACCAGAACCTGTTTACAGGCAACACTACGGTCATCGACTGTTACAACACAAATCGAAGCAATAATCATTGCAGAGCACCAGCGCACATGTGACTAGATTGTAATCGGGTCCCTCACGAGCTGGGCGACAAAGCAAGCAAGCCTCGACCAAAAGACAAGAACTACAAACATATAAAACACATAAATGTGCGAAGTCTCTTATCTAAGCTAGGACAGATTAAACTGATGCTAAAGGATGAAGATGTAGGTATACACTGCCTTACAGGGACATGGCTTGCACCCAGCATGGATAGCAACTTCACTCAGATAGGTGGGTATGAACTGTTCAGAAAAGACCGAGGTAAAAGAGGAGGCGGTGCCTGTATCTATGCCAGAAATGAGTACACAACCAGGACATTGAAAACGGGTAGATGTGGAGACGAAGTGGACGATGTTTGGATTACCGTCCTAGTAAGAACAACTAAATCTTTTATTGTCAGAGCCATTTACAGGCCACCCAAAGCCAGCAACCAGTCAATCAGTCACATAGAATCTTATCTCCGGAGTTCAGCTACGTTGAAGAAGAACATGTACGTCCTAGGAGATTTTAATGACGACCAATTAAAACTTAATTAAAATTTACCCAATAAATAAAAGATTAAAACTTGAGCAACTCATTGAGGAACCAACTAGAATCACGAAAGACAGCAGCTCATTGCTCGATCTGATAATAACAAACAATAGATCGTCTGTCATAAGCACCAAGGTTTGTGAGTCACTTGCCGACCATCAGGAAATAAGCTGCCTGACCGCAGTACGCAAAGAAAAACGGGTCCCAGTCATCCGGACGTATAGAACAAAAGAAAACTACTCACGAAATTCACTGAGGCAAGTGTTATGGAACAGAATCTCATCGCTTAACAACATGCGCAACATGGACGACGTGAATATTCACGCGGCCATTTTCGCAGACGTTCTCAGCAGCTCTTGACAATGTAGCAGCAATAGTTACAAAAAAAATAATAACTCGCCCTCCTGTCAGCTGAATGACTCCTGAACTCAGTCAGGAAATACAAAACCCAAAATATTTTCAAAAGTTCCTGAGAGGTAAAGTTAACAAAAATGGTGATAGAAGTAACACAGATTCAAATAGCACGGATTTGACCGACGAATCGCGTGTTTTAAATGTCTTGCGAATGGCTTGCCAACCGATGAGAAAACGCGTAAAAAAATTAATAAGCAAAGAGAGATGCTCACCTTTCTGAATTAGAGAAAGCAAAAAACAACCCAAAGCAGAGTTGAAACATCCTTGAAATATTGTGCCCCATAAGAAACCAACAGAAGTCCTCAAATTATGAAAACCCAGAAGAAATAGCAGAATCATTCAATGAGATTTTCGCTAACGTTGGAAAGCGCACATACGAAGAGGTGATGAACAAACACAGCAAAACTTTCTCGGTGGTTCACGAAACCCCGGTAATGCATAAGCTAACTCGGTTCACAGTTTCATCTCATAACGACTCATCCACCAAGAACGACCAAATGTGGACACCGAGCCTGGTAAGCAGACTGGAAATTGTTTCGGTATTTTCGCGCTTAAAAGTACCCATTCTTGTGGGAACGATAGAATAGCATTACAGTACCTCATAGACGGGTTACAAATTATTTTGCCATATCTCCAGCTGCTCATCAACACATCCATTGTAACAAATACCTTCCTTCAAAATTGGAAACACGCGCTAATCAAAGCTATCCATGAAAAATGGGAGATAAACGACCCTATAAATCACAGACCCATAAGCCCCCTACCAGTAACTTCCGAAATCCTGGAAAAGATCATTGCACGTCAACTCCTTGACAACCTAGATGAGACGAACCTGATCAATGAATGTGAGTAGGCATACAGACGGAAGACCTCTACTGAAGACGCGGTACTGAAAATCTCCGAACTCGTATACAAAGCTATAGACGAAAATAATCTATCATTACTCGTGCTGCTGGACCTCTCTAAAGCATTTTATAGTGTGAATCACGATATTTTGCTGCAAAAACTGCTACAACTGAACATCCAAACACCCTGGTTTGAAAGCTATCTCAGGCAGCGGTCCCAGTCTGTCATGTTAGATGGAAAAATCACCTCTTCTCCACGGCATGTAAATTTCGGGGCTCCACAAGGATCGATACTCGGACCGGTTCTTCTCCTTCTGTTTATCAATGACATAAACCAATTGGTGACGATCAACGCAAAACTGGTAACGTAAAACGATATTTTCCAGCTCGCTCTCAGCATCAACACTACCACCCTGTCAACAAAACACCATCATAACCTCACATACTATGTTTCTCTGATCTCTCTTCCTATTTGTCTTTGTACAAATAGTAGCTGCCAATTCAAACACGGCTGCACTTGTTGCAGAATAATGCAATTTCACCTGAGCGTGCTCTGTCCCTATTGACTTGACTGCGCATTGTTCTGGCTCTAAAATAAATTATCTTTGCCTTTGAGGACAGTTGTTTTATACCCGATGTAGATATATATGTTTCTTCGTGCATAAGGTGTGTACTCTGTTACCGTGCCACAAAAATACCACACTGGTTGGTGTATGAATACATTTTTTTTCCTTGTTCACTATGCCAGTGGTTCCCTAACTCATATCGATCCACCCATACCGTCGCATTCTTTGCTATTCAATTGATTAGGCTGTGGGTCTGAAGAAAGAATTCATCCTAGTTACTGTGCAAAAGATATCAATGTGAAATAGAAACAACTTATTCCATCACGATATTACGCAACCTTGTTGTGGATCTCAAACCTACCATGATAGCCCATTCGTCGTGACACGTTACAGAGAGCTCATTGTTCCACGAGATTAACACCGCGCGTGCACGAGTAAACTTTTTTGTCTTGAATATTATAATGATGTTATTTTCTCTGTTTTGTGTTTTTGTTTTGTCAGTAACTGTTTGTCTCGCATAGATCCAACCATACCGTCGCATTCTTTGCTATCCAATGAATTAGGCATATAACTGAATTAGCAATTTTCACTCAAATTAACTTTTATATAAAAGATCCAAATGCCAGAACGGAGCACCTTATGTCAACGGAATACAATGCATATTTATATAATACATTAAAACTTAACCCTGGCAGCTTTCTCGTCGTGACATGTTTTGGCAAGAGTATCGTTCGTATGTTCGGCTGAGAAAGTGAAATGCCTCCCACCGCTTGCACACAGCTCCAATTACTCAGTTACAGGTTCTTATCCTGTTCATTTCACCGATCTTAGATTTACTAGGTATGAATTGATTCTTAAAAAGAATAGCATAGCATCTGTGTATGAATAACTTTATTTATTTATTTATTTATTTTGTTATTATCCTGAGTTCCATGGCACATCTCCAGATTATTGGACACGCAAGATACACCCAGTATCCCGAGTTCGATGGCACATCTCCAGATTATTGGACACGCAAAATACACCCAGTATCCCGAGTTAGATGGCACATCTCCAGATTATTGGACACGCAGGATACACCCAGTATCCCGAGTTCCGTGGCACATCTCCAGATTATTGGACACGCAAGATACACCCAGTATCCCGAGTTCTATGGCACATCTCCAGATTGACTGTAGCGTCCAAGCCGAGTGCGAGGCTTCAGAATTCAGAGGACCATCCCACGGTGTTTACTCTACAGCGCCTCGTGGATTAGAAAGCGGGCGATTGAACAGAAAGATGAGGTCCCTGAACACTCTCCTACTCATGAGGGCTTCTAGAGGCGACAAAAGTGCACCCAAATGGCACCGTTAGAGGTGTGTTTGGCCTCCGAAGGCCTAAATCTATAGACACCCATTGTCCGGAGATTGGCTGGCCGCGCCGTAACGACGGTTAAGGTGTAGATAAGCAAATTGAAATGGACCCTCCCTGTTGACATGCTAAAGAGAATGAAACCTTCAGTTATGATAGTTGAGGCAGAGGGTCCACTCTGGAAAGGGTTTGCAAGGAATCAGAATTTGCATAATGGGAAATTTGAAATTGAGTCGGTGTTTTATATGTTTCAGTCAAATTTTATCTGGAATAGAAAGGAAATCTTGGTCTTGTGAGAGCTGATTTTAAATGTTAACCAACTTTTCTGGTATAGAATATCTTGGAATGGGTGATCAATATTACCGGTTTCTAATATGTGTGAATGGTTCGGCAATTTTATATTACATTAGAAAAATTAACTTAACAGAAAAACATGTTATTGGTTTCAAAACTCACTAAGCCTCCAATGATAATCCTATACTTTGTTTCAAACTCGTTTGTTCTCATGACCTTTCACCGGACATTGGTCGACCAATCCGAACCTCTCTCCCAGAGTATGAGTTACAGTGATCTGACCCTCCTGCGCTCTCCTAGCAAATCCTCACAGAGTATGAGTTACAGTAATCTGACCCGCCTGCGCTCTCCTAACAAATCCTCCCAGAGTATGAGTTACAGTGATCTGACCCGCCTGCGCTCTCCTAGCAAATCCTCCCAGAGTATGAGTTACAGTAATCTGACCCTCCTGCGCTCTCCTAGCAAATCCTCCCAGAGTATGAGTTACAGTGATCTGACCCGCCTGCGCTCTCCTAGCAAATCCTCCCAGAGTATGAGTTACAGTAATCTGACCCGCCTGCGCTCTCCTAGCAAATCCTCCCAGAGTATGAGTTACAGTGATCTGACCCGCCTGCGCTCTCCTAGCAAATCGTCTATTTGATTTATTTCACAACAACCACTGATAATACAAAAAAAAACAAGCATTTATCTTCGGGTCGGAACTTGACTGGTCATGTGTTCATTCATGGAGAGAAATTTCCCCAATACACTTCCGACTATAACTTTAATGAATTGTGCTGTCAGCGCTCTGTCTGTGCTGTCAGCACTCGCCTGTGCTGTCAGTGCTCTGTCTGTGCTGTCAGCGCTCTGCCTGTGCTGTCAGCACTCTGCCTGTGCTGTCAGCACTCTGCCTGTGCTGTCAGCACTCTGCCTGTGCTGTCAGCACTCTGCCTGTGCTGTCAGCACTCTGCCTGTGCTGTCACCGCTCTGCCTGTGCTGTCAGCACTCTGCCTGTGCTGCCAGCACTCTGCCTGTGATGTCACCGCTCTGCCTGTTCTGTCACCGCTCTTCCTGTGCTGTAAGCGCTCTTTCTGTGCTGTCACCGCTCTGTCTGTGTTGTCACCGCTGTCTGTGCTGCCACCGCTCTGTCTGTATTGTCAGCGCTCTGTCTGTGCTGTCAGCACTCTGCCTGTGCTGTCACCGCTCTGCCTGTGCTGTCAGCGCTCTGTCTGTGCTGTCACCGCTGTTTGTCCTGTCAACGCTCTGTCTGTGCTGTAAGCGCTCTGTCTGCTGTCAGCGCCCTGCCTGTGCTGTCAGCACTCTGCCTGTGCTGTCACCGCTCTGCCTGTGCTGTCAGCGCTCTGTCTGTGCTGTCACCACTCTGTCTGTGCTGCCAGCGCCCTGTCTGTGCTGTCAGCGCTCTGTCTGTGCTGTCACCACTCTGTCTGTGCTGTCAGCGCTCTGTCTGTGCTGTCATCGCTCTGTCTGTGCTGTCAGCACTCTGTCTGGGCTGTCAGCGCTTTGTCTGTGCTGTCACCGCTCTGCCTGTGCTGTCAGCGCTCTGTTTGTGCTGTCACCGCTGTTTGTCCTGTCAACGCTCTGTCTGTGCTGTAAGCGCTCTATCTGCTGTCAGCGCTCTGCCTGTGCTGTCAGTGCTCTGCTTGTGCTGTCAGCACTCTGTCTGTGCTGTCAGCGCTCTGTCTGTGCTGTCAGCGCTTTGTATGTGCTGTCACCGCTTTGTCTGTGCTGTCAGCACCCTGTCTGTGCTGTCAGCGCTCTGCCTGTGCTGTCAGCGCTCTGTCTGTGCTGTCAGCGCTCTGCCTGTGCTGTCAGCGCTCTGTCTGTGCTGTCTGTGCTGTCAGCGCCCTGTCTGTGCTGTCAACGCTCTGTCTGTGTTGTCAGCGCTCTGTATCCGTGTTGGAAAGTTAACCTATAGCACAATCATGAAAGCAGCTTGCATCTGTGCAATGAGAGATTGGTGTTGGTTAAGTTTTTGGCGGCTATCATCGGCTACATCGATAACACAGAAGTTCTTGCTCCAAATTGCCGAGATTGATCAGCAAGTCAAGTATCTATCGCGTCAAGAACTGAAGCACAAGGTGATGAATTCTGCCTGCAAGCACATTGCCCAGGTCCGGTCCCCGACTCCGTTGCTCGGTGAGATGACGGCAGCAACTCGGTTCTTGGGCGTCACCGAGTCCGTTGTTCGATGAGATGGCAGCAGTAACTCGGTTCTTGGGCGTTACCGAGTCCGTTGTTTGGTAGCAATACTGCCCATGGAGTAAAGGACTCTGCATGCGGATTTTCTCGCTGTTTCGCCTGTTTTATATTAAGGGAGAAAGGAATAGGGTTAGAAAGAATAGCTGTTCAACACTATGCTGTTTTCAGGTAAACTCTGGTTTATCTAAAGTTAAGGATTTAAGGATTTGAAGGATTTAAAATTTGATTGATGTTCTCCTCTGTAAGTAAGGTTTTTCCACTTTTTGCTGCACCAAGTTTCCTGAATTATGGGAGGCGTTCTTAGATCTATGCAGTACATATTTTACGACTCTAAGAGACGGCCAGATAGGCTCTAGAAAGAATTCGAACCATGTCTGCTTGACATTACAGCTACGAGGGACATCATTCACCCTTCTCAATCGGGCAAAATTTACAAAAAAATAACTTTTTTAAATCTTCCGTGCATCCCACACTTATGGTACTCGCGATGTATGTGGGTGCTTCACAGTTCCATTTTGAGAGAGGTATGCTCGATATAGGCGGTGCTTATGGAGATTTTGATGGAAATCCATTGAATTTTTGTCTTGTTCCCCCTTGCACAGCCACCATCCTCTGCCTACCAGCCAGTGACTGCTCTCATCGACATCATCAAACACGGTAGTTTTCTTCGCTGACAATCAGAGAAGTTGTCCGCCTCAGTGCATGTTCTCGGGTCCATAGTAAACCGACGGGTGTTCAATCAAGCGAACTTCTGAACAATTTCTCTCTCTGTGCCAGGTTGGACAGCTCAAATGCCCTGGTACGTCCGTGCAAACATTTGACAGTGCCCTTCACATCGGTTTGAATAAATGGAAATAGGAGGAGGATGATTTTGATTGAATCGCACGACCCATTGTAATGACGATTGATGTTTATATTCTGATTGTGATATGATATAAATATGGGAATAGTGATAGCGACAACAATTTGTAGTACGGCTGGAACATCCTCACCATCACCACCATCATCTTCATTATTACCATTTTCACCGTCACCCTCTTATTAACAACATCGACATCAATATAACCATCGTCACCATCATCACCATAATCACCTTCAGAATCAACATCATCACCATCATCACCATCATCACCACCAAAACCATCATCACCATCATCTCCATCATCACCATCATCACCATCATCACCATCATCACCATCACCACCATCATCATCATCATCGTCACTATCATCACCATCATCACCATCAACACCATCATCACCATCATCACCATCATCACCATCATCACCATCATCACCATCATCACCATCATCACCATCATCACCATCATCACCATCATCACCATCATCATCACGATCATCACCATCATCACCATCATCACTGTCATCACCATCATCACCATCATCATCACCATCATCACCAGCATCACCATCATCACCATCATCACCATCATCACCATCATCACCATCATCACCATCATCACCATCATCACCATCATCACCATCATCACCATCATCACCA
>SDVV010043958.1:0-10202 GCA_016164225.1 Gammarus roeselii
TATATATATATGCATACAATGCCCCCGCACACGCTCACTGGATTGGTTTCGCGTCGCTTCGTTGCTCTCGGGAAGGAAGGAACTCCTCTGCGACCTCGCTCCTTGGCGTTGGTCGTCGCTCGATACACGTCATACACCGGCTGTCAGTAATGGCAATGGAGTCTTGAAGTTGTGATCTTGAAGAGGCGCAAACTCGCCTTGATCTTGAAGAGGCGCAAACTCGCCTTGAAGTTGAAGAGGCGCAAATTCAAAGATATCTACGGCATGAAGTCTCGGAGAGGCGTCTTTGGCGGCAGTTGTGGCTAACGTGGACGTGCTTTCAATGGTGTTGCTCACATTATCGTTGAGCTTCTATTCCTCACGCTCCTTGGCAACTTAGTCTTATATAGTTCAACGTGACGTAAGCGCCCACTACTCGCTTCGGGAACTCCTAGCCCCATCTTCCAAACAACGTCGCAGTTAAATGGTCACAAAGAAACAAAAGGATATAAGTAACGCAACGGCGTTGGGCCAACATCTTAACGTCTAAGTACAACCAACTACGTAAAGAAACTCAATTTAACCTTACATACTAAATACCATGAGGTTAAACGCCTTAAGCATCGGTGGCCGAGGGCACTCAGCAGGCACCACCCCGCTGCAGCGCGCTGTCTGCACGTCCGGTGATGTCATGTCGGGCTTTCCTTAACACTCTTTAACAACAACAAGTTGTTTGAAGGTTCGTGTGCAGCGGATGCGACATCCTGGCCGGTGTCGCTTGGTCGCAGCTGCGCCTCAAAACTGATCACTGCATTGAGTACAGTCTGACTAATAGAATAATATAGTAGATAGTAGAGTATAATAATAGAGAATAATATCATCCAGCACGCCGGATCCGGCTACAATTCTATCGACAACTGAGAGGATTTCCCTCTCTGCCATCACTGCTGTTGTAGACGTTTGCGTGATCGTAAAAGTAGCATCAGATCGTGCTCTTGTTCAATAGTAAGCTCGTTATCTTCATATTTCTTTAAGAAAAAGAGTAAATTTTTAGTTTAATGGTCATATGAACATAAATCAGTTTTGTAGACTTATCACCCAACACACGTGATGGAGTTAGTTTTATACAAAACATTATTTCCACTCGATGTATTAGTTTGGAAATTGGTTAATCGGAAAAGCCTTGTTAAATCGATTACCGTTTAGGTCTCTGCTAGAAGGGAAACGGTGCCCATCACGTCGATTATGCCAATTTTTGTTGACATATGATGATACGTTGAAAATCAGAAAACGAGTAAAAGACGGTTTCCAAGACATCGCTTTCTGCTGCTTTCAGGTTAACATGCCGTCACTAGCCTGATACCAAAAACAATGATCTGAAAATGCCTAGTGGAGAATCTTCATATCTCAGATACACCGTGGCTTATATTCACACATGCGGCAATGGTTTACCTTCATCAAGATCTTATTCTGTTGTGGATGCAGCTTCAACAAACGACTGAAAAAAATTGAATGTTTTTTTTGTTTTTATTTTTCGTCATCCAAAAGAAGGTTGAGAGATCGGAAAAGCATGACCAACCACCTATTTTAACTCTAGTGGGAACATAAACGTTTATGATGTCATTAGAACTCGAAAGTTTGGTAAAGTTCCGAAGGCAGTGCAGCAGCGAAAAGACCAAAGTGTACACAGTTCTGCCTCCAGCGACTGTTTTGCATGATCACAGTATCGAGACAGCATAAGGCACTGAAATTTTTAAATTTTATACCATTATTTACTCAAGTTACTCCCTCTTCCGAATTTCTTATCCGAATTTCTGACGATATTTTAGAATTCTCGTATAAACAAATAAGCAAATCGATGTTTAATTTACAATTTCTCATCAATGGATCGTAAATGAATGTCGTTTATAATGTTTCTAACAACTTCAACGCTCTACAAATTTACATCACATGGCATCGTAAAATTGAAGTTATTGGAATATATTGGAAAAGAAAGGCATTTACATATTTTTTACGTCAAAAGAAGTAAACTAAATTTCAGTTTATGAACGAAGATTTGAACCTTTGGGATGGAGCTCGCAACCGCTCATCGAATGCAATAGTCATGGCCGGCTCGTAGCCCCAACTTGAACGCAAGCCAACGACAATTTGAAATCTGTAGAAAAACGGCAAAGCAAAGTAGGGACAGAAATGAGCAGGAAGAAGTTCGACTTGCACTTGCAAGCTTCATTTGAAGTGTTCAGCTTTGCTCCCATTAGAGTGGGCTCTATTTAGAAGCGGAAACGCAATTTCTGGTATTGAGTGCATCAAAATATGTTATGCCAACTAATTTTCATGTTTTCCCATTTGTTCAAAGTTTCAAATATCATCTCATATCGATTTCATAGAGCATTTAAATTGTTAACAGCTCTATAAATATCATGTTGACTAATATTCCAATATGTGTAATTATAACGAGGTCAACATTCATCGTAAGTGGTTAGCTTTCGGATTTATGTTTTGGGGATCTAAATGCATGAATAAAGCGATTACGATTATTGACGATAAAATGTAGATGATGCTGGCCTGAATAAAAATTCCCAGGAACGAATTGTGAGGGAGTTGGAACTTCTTGAAAAATATTATTGAATTGGATTATCATCATTTTGTGAGATGCCAGTTTAGTCTAAGTGTGAGGTGTCAGAAACAGAGGGCGCTGAAAAGGTAATTTGAGACTGCCCTTGACACGAATGACGGACAGGTTATGAGGATTTATATTCTTTCAGTATTTATATTTCCATAATAGCTAATACTTAACAAATTTAAACGTTCACCTTCTATTCGCTTAATGTGTTAATCGTATTTATGTTGGTTTCTGTTGCGGTGAAGTTCATGCAGCGTGGAATATCACACAGCAACAAAAATTTACACTTTCCTTGTATGCTCGGGCGCTAGCGTTGATTTTAATGTGAATATATTGATGCTTTGGTTTCGATAAAACTCGATTTAGAATCGACTTACTCCTGATGCGATTGAGGAACATAAATGTCCTATTCATCCTGGAGCAAAGTTTTTCCACACGGTGTTTGAAGTTCATATTTGGATCGATCAACAGGGATTGGGGCGGCAGAACAGTCACCGACACAATTGTCGGGTTTTCTTGATTTATTTTTCGAAAGATTACGAGAAATATACCCTTTCTCTGAGAAGCCCGCCAGTGGTGGTGAGAGTTATCAGGCCCTGAGCGACGGCAGTGATTGGTGAGAGTTATCAGGCCCTGAGCGACGGCTGTGATGGTGAGAGTTATCAGGCCCTGAGCGACTGCACTGATGGTGAGAGTTATCAGGCCCTGAGCGACGGCAGTGATGGCTAGAGTTATCAGGTCCTGAGCGACGACAGTGATGGTGAGAGTTAACAGGCACTGAGCGACGGGGCAGTGATGGTGAGAGTTATCAGGCCCTGAGTGACGGCAGTGACGGTGAGAGTTATCAGGCCCTGAGCGACGGCAGTGATGGTGAGAGTTATCAGGCCCTGAGTGACGGCAGTGATGGTCACAGTTATCAGGCCCTGAGCGACGGCAGTGATGGTGACAGTTATCAGGCTCTGAGTGACGGCAGTGATGGTGAGAGTTATCAGGCCCTGAGCGACGGCAGTGATGGTGAGAGTTATCAGGCCCTGAGCGACGGCAGTGATGGTGAGAGTTATCAGGCCCTGAGCGACGGCAGTGATGGTGAGAGTTATCAGGTCCTGAGCGACGGTACTGATGGTGAGAGTTATCAGGCCCTGAGCGACGGCAGCGATGATGCGAGCTCCTGACAATTAGATTTTGTTGTTAAATCTTTATTGATATTGTCTATGATGAATTACTATCATTATTTACTCCATAATGTTTAATTTTTAATGATATACTGTTTATGCTGTTGTTTGGACATGACAATGAATTTGAGTGTTTCCGACGTAAGTACTGTAGTCCATGTTCTAACTGATGATCAAATGGTGACTCAACTACATCCGTTGCATTTTTATTAATTTTGACATTTTCAGCTCGCTAATGCACGTGGTTTAATTTCTTGTTGTACACGATTGTATCAAGCGCTATAAATCATCAGGGATTGACTAATCATGTTGGTTTTCAATTTGTTTATTGTTTAGCTGAGCATGTGGGTTCCCGGGAACAAAAAAAAAATGTCTTAGGTCAAGTCGTTCGTTCAGATATGGTCTAACTTTAGTATATTCATATCCACCATGAAGGAAAAACAGGTCCAACCGAAATCAATTGCTGCAGGAGGAAGAAAGTAATACTCTGTCCGTATGAGAGCAGACTGCAGCACATCGTGTGTGCACGTAGAATATATCAAACGAACAATCGAATATTTTTATACAATACTAAGCAACTTCAAGCGGTCTCTGAGGGTAAATTTAAACCAATCCTATACTCCGATTGGCTTGAGAGTCTGTTAGAAAATTTAGAACAATGAACATAATAATGGAAAAGTTACTGACAACAAAAAGTTGCTGCATAGCATGAGCGAAAGAATGCATTGGCTTACCGGTGCTTGGGATCAAATAAAGAGTTAACAAAAGTCGGCTCAATCAGTCTATGATATGAGAGCAATGTTACCCCTGCATGACGGGAGTACACACGGACAGCACGGCGTCCACGGGAGACAGAACAAGGAAACTCCCTGTACTCTAACCAAGGAGGGGTAGCAACGCACTCGTGCAGTATGGTGGCCTATCACTTCACGTCATGAGGGATAGCACATCAATCATGTAATAAACATTGAAAGCAAACACTGCAATCATATCATAGCGTTATAGCACTGCTTTCCTATGGTATAGAGGGATGTCATCCACTCCTGCCATATAGTGTGATACAACTTCACTCATAGCTCAGAGGGATACCATTGGATTCTTCTCTGGGAGAGATGACATTGCACTCTTCTTAAGAACCTTTTGCACTGCATTCATGTCTTAGAGCTTTTACAATGTTAACGTAACCTCCTGTGCAAAACCTTGGTAGGTATAAAGCTGAAGGTGGTTATTATTAGCTACACAAAAATAAGTCAAAGTTTGATGTGAATAGTTGAACGTTTATTTCCTGGTGATTTGAAGTCACTTTATATTCAACGGAAGTAAAGTTGTACAAACTGTCGAAAACAGTGCAAGGCAGGCGTCCACTATCCGCGGCAGAGTGGATAGGTAAGAGTAGTGTATGTAGGCGCAAAAATAGCCCTGGAAAATAGGCGCATAAATCACCCTGGAAAAAAGGCGCAAAAATCGCCCTGGAAAATAGGCGCAAAAATCGCCCTGGAAAATAGGCGCCAAAATTGCCCTGGAAAAGTGGCGCAAAAATCGCCCTGGAAAAGTGGTGCAAAAATCGCCCTGTGAAGGAATTAGATTGGCGATAATTAGGATGTATGTTATTTGTGAAGGAATTAGATTGGTGATAATTAGTGGTTGCAAATATGCTTTGGTGAAGGAATTAGATAGATGATAATTAGGATGTATGTTATTTGTTACTGTGTCCGTCTCAAGCGCTGTTTTTCTCGGACATTGTAGTTACATGTTAAGACAAATTGATCAAGATAGTTACTGTTACTTCATAGTGTTACCAAGAACGCAGTTTTTTTGTGACTCGACCGAATACGCTCTTAGTGAAGGAATTAGATAGATGATAATTAGGATGTATGTTATTTGTTACTGTGTCTGACTCAGTCGCTGTATTTCTCGGACATTGTAGTTATATGTTAAGACAAATTGATCAAGTTAGTTACTGATGATACGTAGAGATACCATGAACGGAGTTTTTTTTTGTGACTCGGCTAATGCATTTGTTAGATCGCATCTCGAGTGCTCTGTTCTATTTGGATCAAGTGAGGTACTGTTGGTACATAGAGCCTGCCCGTGAACGGAGTTTTTTTGTGACTCGATCGAATATGCTTTTAGTGAAGGAATTAGATACGTGATAATTAGTGAGTACTTATATGATTTTGTGAAGGAATTAGATTGGCGATAATTAGTGACAATATGTATGATTTGTGAAGGAATTAGATATAGGATGACTAGATCTTTGAACCTTTTATCGAATGTATTGATTAGGATGTATGTTATTTGTTACTGTGTCTGACTCAGGCACTGTATTTCTCGGACATTGTAGTTTTATGTTAAGACAAATTGATCAAGTTAGTTACTGATGATACGTAGAGATACCAGGAACGCATGTTCTTTATGAGTCGGCCGATGTATTTGTTAGGATGCATATTATTTTTAGTATGTCTGACTTACTCGCTGTATATCTCGGACATTGTAGTTATATGTTTATTTTCTACTATTCTGGTCAAGTGAGTTGCTTACGATACATAGAGACTGGCCGTGACGGGTGGGGAAGAGGGGAGGGGTCGACTGGACTCAGGCGGTGTCCAAACCGCAAATGCTAATTAGCTATTTTATCTCTTGATGTGTGGTCACACAACGATCTTATCTCGAGATAAGATCATCTTGGGGAATTCAGTTTCTTTACGATATCTTTCAGATTCCTTCGGTATCTTATTGCTTTTATTTACGATTGCTTACGTACGGATTATTAAGATGTAGGTTTTTTAGGTCTTATCAACGATACATATATGATTGGAATATTTCGCACGGTAGGTGAATATATTACTATGTTTGTTAATGAATGACTCATTTGAATAGAAGTTTTTACTACTCAAACCAAAATTGTTAGGATATTCGATGTAGTTATGCAAGAAATATGGGGATTTATTAGGAGAGCTTAGATAGTTGTGCTTTATTTGACTCATTTTCAGAGTATGTTTGATGTTTTTTTTAGCGGTGAGATGCTTGATGTTGAATATAGGCTATGATCATTTACAGGTTCTAACATGTTCATGTTGACGTGCTTTCATCATTTTATACGAAAATGTCCTATTTTCTGACTATACCTCTATTAATTTTTCCCAATACTGTACCCATGTGACCTCATTAGCTGATGAATCAGATGCAAGATATGTCTGAAGTATTATACGGGACTGGAATAGGTCTAGAAATTTGTTATAGATTTGAATGGTATCGTAGTAAAAAATAGCGTTATTCTCATGATCTCAGAAATAAATGTCGGATATTTTCGAGGAATTTATGTTTAATAGGTGCAAGTCCATTATGCATCTTTATGGATTTTTCGTTATTGATCCCCTGCAAATGTATATTGTATCATTTAGAAGACGATTTACTGAATGGTGGGGTCCTAGACCATTTATGGCTTGGCTACCCTTCACTTAAGAAGATATATTTACCTACGATAGCTTAGGGTGCTGTGTACAACTTCAATTAGCTTAATATCTATCACATTTTCAACGTGGAGCAAGAGGCGTTTTCAGTGCATTTCAATGCTAGTTCAATCGAGTTAAATTTAGTATATTGCAAACAAAGATTTATTAGATATATTATTTATATTGAAAATAGATTTTGACACATTTAGATATACATATATTCATGGGATATCATTTTTTAGGCAAACATATCTTTTTCACAATGAAATTTCAATGTGAACAGCTCGGCGAAACATAAGTAATGTCTTCGACCACCCTTCTCTTGTGTTATCTTGATCCTTGGTACCAGTGACAGTCTGTGGGTTCTTTATCAATGACGGTTTTTTATTCTTCACCTCAAGCTGTCAACTCGTCATATCGGTGTAGGATTTATCATCTGGGTGTTTTTTGTTTTTTTCTCTGATCTATTGGCGTTCTAGACTAACGCCCTTAGAACACATTTTAGGTAAACGTCGGACTTTGGGAGAAGTGTATGCAACACTTGCAATCCTATCCTTGTATTAAAAACTCTGTTTATAGTCTTCAGCGAGGCTTTTAATCACTATTACATGTTTGTGACATCAAATCGTTTCAGATTTTCTCTTTGCTATTGTCCACATTTCCATTTATTATATTCCCACAGATTTCCGAAATATACCCAATTCTCCTTGCACTCAATCGTTTATGACAGGATTCTCTCTTCTCATGCTTCATTACCAATATATTTGAAACAAAATCAGATATACATTTGATTTTATTATGCAGTTTTTCACTTCTTATCCTTGTCACTCATTCATTACCCCATTTATTATTTCGGTTTCCTTCAACGTTTGTAGATTTTTCTTCACATGACATATCCTCGATATCACTGTCACTGATATCCCACATTTTTCCCCTTATTTTCCTTATTTTCAATTTCGGCTATGGCTTGGGGTCTTCCTCCCACCATATTGATTTAGCCATTTTCACCCAATCTTCATACATTCTTAGCTTGAGTGTTAGTGGCACCATACTTTCTTTTACGTTTGCGCCATTTTGAGCACTGTCTTCCTCATTAGATTGGAAACCCAAGTCCGGATTATTATGCTCTATCAACGCGCCCATTGCATCCTTTGAGGTCATATTTACTCGTTCGTTTTTAAGATTATCATATTCAAGATAATGGTGTCCTTTGAGATGACGCCAAAGCCCGAATGTAGAGCCTGATTTGCTTAATTATATCTCCGCACTGCATATAACACATACCCCCGTCTTTTCATTCCATTTAAAATACTTCCACATCAAACTGGGCCGCATCTTTCTTCCCCGAAAGCGCACCGCTATCTGAATGAATAGAGATATGAGTCCAATTTATACATACAGGATCGTTAGCGTCACTGCGTTGGCTCATGTATGCAGCATTTACACACATTTTGTGCAAAAGGGTTGCCACACACTGCCGGATGCATTAATACAATCCCAACCTAAACTTTCCCATAGCACAATATCATTTGCTGTTGATACAAGATATTTTATCTGCATCAGCTTCATACTATGTTATGTTAAAAGAAGTAATCATCCTATCCGATCCTAACCAATCTTATGTACAGTATTGTCATTGTTTTATCCAATGCATAATACATTTCTCCACTTGTCTCTACAGTTTGGTCTATCCTTTGCAGTTTTGACACCTAATTACTTCTACTTCGCAATCAATCTCGACTCATATATGTTACCAGAGTGCTCAGATTTTTCAATCTTAGATGGATTGAATATTACAAGAAATTCATATTTGTTTCCATCATCATACAAATGGGACGACTTCATCTCGTACTAGGTCTAACACATTTTTCTTCATTATCTCCTGACACTTCATCCTTTGACGATTTGCACAGTTGATCCGTTTTTTTTCATTCCAATAATTTTTTCAAACTCTTCACGATGACAACGTTCCAAATGTCTCCACACGTAACTCGTCGAGTTACGTTTATTCAATTTCATTTTTCTCTGGCACAGCTTACAAGCCTCCAGCACCCCATTTCTTTCGAACAAACGAGGACTCAAGCTATAACCCATCCCTCCACAACAGAATCCCAATATATTGACAGCATATTGACAGCATTTACCCCGAGATAGGTTTATGGGTAGCGTTGCAACCCTTGAAAATATATTCTTCTACCGAATTCAACAATTTCATTGTTTCCTTCGACCAACGCAATGTATGCAATTTCACCGCTTAACCTCTGAGTTGTAGGATATTAAAAACAATTGATTTAGGATTTACATACTTTTATTAGTATCATTTACAGATCTTGCTGTCATCACCATCAATGACATCTAACTCATGTTTCGATTACAACATGGCTCGTACAACCACCCATACCCAGCATCACGATGTCTAAGTTTCCTCTCAAAATCCATCATATAATCCACCATATCTTTGTAGCGAACACCGAAGGCTATTCCGTGCCTTTGCGTCCACAAATGTAATTCTTCTTCTTCTTGAACTTTAATTATTCGAATCTTCTCAAATTCAATGTCATTCTGTTTTTCATCAAGGAGGAATCCTTTGCTACGTTCCAGGTTTTCTTTGGTTCTTAGAAATAAGCCGTTCCCCAACACCTCAGCTTTACTACAGTCATGATGATTTTCCACTCGGATCATATCAATTTCGAGTGTTGCTTTCTTATTACATTTGAAGTTTGTTACATACGACTGAAATCCGTCAATGTCAGTTACCCAAAGCCGACTTCCTTTTTCCTTCATCCATATATGAATGTCATCTCCTACTCTTTTGATTCTTGTTTTACCCATTCTGAGATAACTGCTTTTATCAACATTTGTCAATATTTGTTCGATCCGACTCATATCATCTTCGGAGATTTTTTCTTACAAAACACGTTAACTAATTTTTGTCACTTGAACATCATTTTTATCTATTTGAGGATATATATA
>SDVV010043959.1:0-10202 GCA_016164225.1 Gammarus roeselii
TGTTATAGTTCTCTAAGATGTTATAGTTTTAATAGGTGTTGTAGGTGTTATAGTAGTTATAGATGTTTTAGTTGTTTAGGTGTTTTAGTTGTTTAAGGTGTTTAGTATTTCTATGTGTTATATTTATTTTAAGTGTTTTAGTTGTTCTAGGTGTTTTTGTTGTTTTAGGTGTTATAGTTGTTTACGTTGTTTCAGTTGTTTAATTGTTTTGAGTTGTTTTGGTTGCTCTAGTTGTTCGAGTTTTTTTAGTTGTTCTAGTTGTTTTAGTTGTTTTAGTTGTTTTAGTTGTTGCAGTTGTTTTAGTTGTTATAGTTGTTTCAGTTGTTTTAGTTGTTATAGTTGTTTCTAGTTGTTGTAGTTGTTTAGTTGTTCTAGTTGTTTTAGTTGTTCTAGTTGTTTTATGTGTTATATATGTTTTAGTTGTCATAGGTGTTTTTGTTGTTCTAGGAGTTATAGTTGTTCAATGTGTTATATTTGTTTAAGGTGTTTTAGTTGTTTTAGTTGTTTTAATTCATTTAAATTTTTCTAGTTGTTCTAGTTGTTTAGTTGTTTCAAGTGTTATAGTTGTTTTAGTTGTTTTAGACGTTTAGTTGTTATTGTTGTTTTAGTTGTTTTAGTTGTTTCAGTTGTTCAAACTGTTTTAGTTGTTTTAGTTGTTTTAGTTGTCATAGTTGTTTTAGTTGTTCGAGTTGTTTTAGTTGTTCTAGTTGTTTTAGTTGTTTATTAGTTTTTGTAGGTGTTTGTAGTTGTTTAGTTGTTGTCGTTGTTTTAGTTGTTTAGTTGTTTTAGTTGTTTTAGTTGTTTGGTTGTGTCAGTTGTTTTAATTGTTCTAGTTGTTCTAGTTGTTTTAGCTGTTTTAGTTGTTTAGTTGTAGGTGAGATCATTGTAGGGTTGTGACATTGTTCTCGGAGACGCACCGAGACCGATTTCCATTTGCCATACAGCTATTGCACGTCCAAGGGAAGTGACTTCATTCCTGCCGCAGCCCCGAAATCGTTGCTAGGGAGTGACATTGCTCTCGGAGTCACGCCGAGATCGATCTTTATTTGCCAACAGTCATTGCACCTCCACGGGAAGTACTTCATTCCCGCAGCAGATCCGAGAACCACGTACACTTCCCCTACGAGCTATGATCGTTGTCGTAACTGACTTCATTCTCGGTGCCGCCCCGAAAGCGATTTCAAAGTTCTCTACAAGCATCGTCACTCCAAAGGAGTGACCTCATTTCAGCAACAGCCATGAGAACCATGTCCACTTCCCCTACAGGCTGAAGTCATCCGTAGGGTGGTGATTTTGTTCCCGGAGCTGCCCCGAGAGCGATTGCTCTCGGGGCGGCTCCGAGAAAAATTTCAAAGTTCCTAACAAGCATCGCTATTTCAATTGAGTAACTTCATTCCTGCAGCAGCTCCGAGAGCCCTAACCACTTCATCCACATGCCGAGATCATTGTAGGAGAGTTACTTTGTTCTCGAGTCGCCCCGCGACCGATTTTCCTTTGCCCTACAGCTATTGCACCTCCAGTGAAAGTGACTTCATTTCTGCAGCAGTCACGAGAACCATGTCCTCTTCCCCTAAGATCCGAGTTCACTGATGGGTAGTGACTTTGTTCTAGGAGCCGCGATGAGACCGATTTCCATATGCCTAACAGGTATTGCACCTCCAAGGGAAGTGACTTCCTTCCTGCAGTAGCTTTGATAACTCAGTCGACTTACCCTACAAGCCGGGATCGTTGTGAGGAAGTGACATTGCTCTCGGAGTCGATCCGAGACCGTCTCCATTTGCCTTACTGTCATTGCATCTTCAGAGAAAGTATTTTCATTCCCGCAGCAGATTCGTACAACAATGTCCACTTCCATTACGAACTGAAATCATTGTAGGGTAGTGACTTTGTTCTCGGAGCCACCCCGAAAGCAATTTCAAAGTTCTTAACAAGCATCGCTACTTCAAGGGAGTGATTTCATTTCAGCAGCAACCCCGAGATCCATGTCCTCTTCATCCACAAGCCGATATCATTGTAAGAGTGTTACTTCGTTCTCTGAGCCGCCCCGAGACCGATTTCCATTTGCCTACCAGTCATCGCACCTCCAGGCGAAGTGACTTCATACCTGCAGACGATCCGGAAACCATGTTCACTTCCTCTACGAGCCGAGATCGTTGTAGGAAAATAACACTGTTCACGGAGCCGAACCCTTGAGCGATTTTAAGGATCCTCACACGAATCGCCACACCAAGGAAGTGACTTCATTCCTGCAGCAGCTCCGAGAACTATGTCCTCTTCATCTACGAGCCGATATCATTGTAGGAGAGTTACTTCGTTCTCTGATCCGGCTTGAGACTGATTTCGATTTGCCTTAAAGCTATTGCACGTCCAAGGGAAGTAACTTCATTCCTGCAGCAGCCCCGCGAACTAAGTCGACTTCCTCAACAAGCTGATATCGTGGTAAGAGAGTGACATTGCTCGCGGAATCGCGCCGAGACCGATTTCCCTTCGCCTTACAAACATCGCACCTCCGATGGAAATGACTTCATTCCTGCAGCAGCCTCGATAACTCAGTCGACTTCTCCTACGAGCTGAGATCATTGTAGGGTAGTGAAATTGTTCTCGAAGACGCACCGAGACCGATTTCCATTTGCCTAACAGCTATTGCACGTCCAAGGGAAATAACTTTATTCTTGCAGCAGCCCCGCGAACTAAGTCGACTTCCCCTACAAGCTGATTTCGTTGTAAGAGAGTGACATTGCTATCGGAATCGCGCCGAGACCGGTCTCCATTTGCCTAACATTCATTGAACCTCCAGGAGAAGTACTTCATTACCGCAGCAGATCCGAGAACCTTGTCCACTTACACTACGAGCTGAGATCGTGATTAGGTCCTGACTTTGTTCGCGGAGCCGCCCCGAAACGATTTCATAGTTCCTTATTAGCAGCGTGTCTTCGTTTCAGCGGCAGCTCCGAGAACCAAATCTTCTTCCCCTACGAGCTGAAATCGTCCGTAGAATAGTGACTTTG
The DNA here is from genome assembly GCA_016164225.1 of Gammarus roeselii. Classification (NCBI taxonomy): domain Eukaryota; kingdom Metazoa; phylum Arthropoda; class Malacostraca; order Amphipoda; family Gammaridae; genus Gammarus; species Gammarus roeselii. The sequence continues at coordinate 3,009 of SDVV010043959.1, forward strand.
TTCACGGAGCCGCCCCGGGAGCGATTTCAAAGTTCCTAACAAGCATCGTCATTTCAAGGGAGTAACTTCATCCCTGCAGATGCTCCGAGAACTTTGTCCACTTCATCCACAAGCCGAGATCATTGTAGGAGAGTTACATTGCTTTCGACCGCCCCGCGACCGATTTTCTTTTGCCCTACAGCTATTGCACCTCCAGTGGAAGTGACCTAATTCCTGCAGCAGTCACGAGAACCATGTCCTCTTCCCCTATGATCCGAGTTCACTGTTGGGTAGTGACAATGTTCTCGGAGCCGCGATGAGACCGATTTCCATTTGCCTTACAGTCATTGCACCTCCGGGCGATGTGACTTCGTCCCTGCAGACGATCCGAAAACCATGTACACTTCCTCTACGAGCCGAGATCGTTCTCGTACCTGACTTCGTTCTCGGTGCCGCCCCGAGAGCGATTTCAAAGTTCCCTACAAGCATCGTCACTCCAAGGAAGTGACTTCATTCCTGCAGCAGCCCCGAGAACTTTGTCCTCTTCATCTACGAGTCGATATTATTGTAGGAGAGTTACTTCATTCTCTGAGCCGCCCCGAGACCAATTTCGATTTGCCTTGCAGCTAACGCACCTCCAGGGAAAGTGACTTCATTCCTGCAGCAGCCCCGAGAACCTTGTTTATTTACCCTATGAGCTGAAATCGTTGTACGGTAGCGATTTGATTCTTGGAGCCACGCAGCGATCGATTTCCATTCGCCTTACAATCATCGCACCACCAAGGGAAGTGACTTCATTCCTGCAGCAGCCTTGATAACTCAGTCGACTTCCCTCTACGAGCTGAGATCATTGTCGGGTAGTGACATTGTTCTCGGAGACGCACCGGGACCGATTTCCATTTGCCTTACAGCTGTTTCACCTCCAGGGTATGTACTTCATTCTTGCAACAAATCCGAGAATTATGTCTACTTCCCCTACGAGCTGAGATTGTTGTCGTACCAAACTTCGTTCTCGGTGCCGCCCCGAGAGCGATTTCAAACTTCCCTACAAGCATCGTCACTCCAAGGGAGCTACCTCATTTCAGCATCTGCCATGAGAACCATGTCCACTTCCCCTACAAGCTGAAGTCATCCGTAGGCTGGTGACTGTTTCCGGAGCCACCCGAGAGCAATTTCAAAGTTCTAACAAGCATTGCCGTGTCAAGGGAGTAACTTCATTCCTGCAGCAGCTCCAAGAACTCTCTACACATCGCCACTTCAATCGAGTGACTTCATTCCTGCAAGGGTACTGAAAACTCTGTCCACTCTATCTACGTTTTGAGATCATTGTTGGAAAGTGACACTGTTCCCGGAGACGCGCCGAGACCGATTTCCATTTGCCTTACAGTCATTGCACGCCTAAGAGAAGTGTCTTCATTCGTGCAGCAGCCCCGAGAATCATGTCCACTTCCCTACGTGCTGAAATCGTTGTAAGGTAATGACTTTGTTCTCGGAAGCCGCCCCGTGAGCAATTTCAAAGTTCCTAACAAGCATCGCTATTTCAAGGGAGTAACTTCATTCCTGCAGCAGCTCCGAGAACCCTAACCACTTCATCCACAAGCCGAGATCATTGTAGGAGAGTTACTTTGTTCTCGAGTCGCCCCGCTACCGATTTTCCTTTGCCCTACAGCTATTGCACCTCCAGTGAAAGTGAATTCATTTTTGCAGCAGTCACGAGAACCATGTCCTCTTCCCCTATGATCCGAGTTCACTGTGGGTAGTGACATTGTTCTAGGAGCCGCGATGAGACCGATTTCCATATGCCTAACAGGTATTGCACCTCCAAGGGAAGTGACTTCACTCTGCAGCAGCCCCGAAAAGTCAGTCATCTTCTATTACGAATTGAGATCATTGTAGGGTAGTGACAATGTTCTCTGAGCAGCGCCGAAACCGACATCCATTTGCCTCACAGCCTCGCACCTCCAAGGAAAGATACTTCGTTCCTTGAGCAACCCTGAGAACTCTGTCGACTTCCCCCACAAGCCGGGATCGTTGTGAGGGAGGGACATTGTTCTCGGATTCGCACCGAGACCGATCTTCATTTGCCTTACTGTCATTGCATCTACAGGGAAAGTATTTTCATTCCCGCAGCAGATCCGTAAAACAATGTCCACTTCCCCTACGAACTGAAATCGTTGTAGGAAAGTGACTTTGTTCACACAACCACCCCAAAAGCGATTCCAAAGTTCCTCACACGAATCGCCACACCAAGGAAGTGACTTCATTCCTGCAGCAGCTCCGATAACTATGTCCTCTTCATCTACGAGCCGATATCATTGTAGGAGAGTTACTTCGTTTTCTGAGCCGCCCCGAGACTGATTTCGATTTGCCCTAAAGCTATCGCACTTCCAGGGGAAGTGACTTCATTCCTGCAGCAGCCCCGAGAACCATGTCCACTTACCCTACGAGCTGAAATCGTTGTACGGTAGCGATTTGGTTCATGGAGCAGCGCCGAGACCGATTTCCATTCGCCTTACAAATATCCCACCTCCAAGGGAAGTGACTTCATTCTTGCAGCAGCCTCGATAAATCAGTCGACTTCCCCTACGAGCTGAGATCATTGTAGGGTAGTGACATTGTTCTCGGAGATGCACCGAGACCGATTTCCATTTGCCGTACATCTATTGTACGTCCAAGGAAAGTAACTTCATTTTTGCAGCAGCCCAGCGAAATAAGTCGACTTCCCCTAAAAGCTGATATCGCTGTAAGAGAGTGACATTGCTCTTGGAGTCGTGCCGAGACCGGTCTCCATTTGCCTAACATTCATTGAACCTCCAGGGGAAGTAGTTCGTTACCGCAGCAGATCCGAGAACTTGTCCCCTTACACTACGAGCTGAGATCATGATTGGGTACTGACTTTGTTCTCGGAGCCACCCCGGAACGATTTCATAGTTCCTCACTAGCATCGTGACTTCATTTCAGCAGCAGCTCCGAGAACCATGTCCCCTGCCCCTACGAGCTGAAATCGTCTGTAGAATAGTGACTTTGTTCACGGAGCCGCCCCGGGAGCGATTTTAAAGTTCCTAACAAGCATCGTCATTTCAAGGGAGTAACTTCATTCCTGCAGCAGCTAAGCGAACTACGTCCACTTCATCCACAAGCCGAGATCATTGTAGAAGAGTTACTTTGTTCTCGACCGCCCCGCGACCGATTTTCCTTTGCTCTACAGCTATTGCACCTCCAGTGGAAGTGACTTTATTTCTGCTGCAGTCACGAGAACCATGTCCTCTTCCCCTATGATCCGAGTTCACTGTTATGTAGTGACATCGTTTTCGGAGTCGCGATGAGACTGATTTCCATTTGCTTTACAGTCATTGCACCTCCAGCCAAAGTGACTTCATCCCTATAGACGATCCGAAAACCATGTCCACTTCCCCTACGAGCTGAAATCGTTGTAGGGTAATGACTTTGTTCTCGGAGCCGCCCCGAGACCAATTTCAAAGTTCCTAACAAGCATCGCCATTTCAAGGGAGTAACTTCATTCCTGCAGCAGCTAAGAGAATTCTGTCCACTACATTCACAAGCCGAGATCATTGCAGGAGTGTTACTTTGTTATCGAGCCGCCCAGCGACCGATTTTCCTTTGCCCTACAGCTATTGCACCTCCACTGAAAGTGACTTCATTCCTGTTTTAGTTGTGTTAGTTGTTCGAGTTGTTTTAGTTGTTCTAGTTGTTTCAGTTGCTTTAGTTGTTGTAGTTGTTTTAGTTGTTTTAGTTGATTTAGTTGTTGTAGTTGTTTTAGGTGTTTAGTTGTTTTAGGTGTTATAATGTTTAAGTTGTTTTAACTGTCCTAACTGTCCTACAATGATATCGCTCGTAGATGAAGAGGACATAGTTCTCGCAGCTGCTGCAGGAATGAAGTCACTTCCTTGGTGTGGCGATTCGTGTGAGGAACTTTGAAATCGCTCTCGGGGCGGCTCCGTGAACAAAGTCACTTCCCTACAACGATCTCGGCTCGTATAGGAAGTGTACATGGTTTTCGGATCGTCTCCAGGAATGAAGTCACTTCGCCTGGAGGTGCGATGACTGTAAGGCAAATGGAAATCGGTCTCGGGACGGCTCAGAGAACAAAGTATCTCTCCTACAATGATATCGGCTCGTGGATGAAGAGGACATGGATCCCGGGGCTGCTGCTAAAATGAAATCACTCCCTTGAAGAAGCGATGCTTGTTAAGAACTTTGAAATTAATCTCGGGGTGGCTCCGGGAACAAAGTCACTACCGTACAACGATTTAAGTTAGTAGGGGAAGTGGACATTGTTTTACGGATCTGCTGCAGGAATGTAAATACTTTCCCTGGAGATGCAATGACTGTAAGGCAAATGGATATCGGTCTCGGCGCGACTCCGAGAGCAATGTCACTCCCTCACAACGATCCCGGCTTGTAAAGGAAGTCGACTGAGTGAGTTGTCGGGCCAGCTCAAGGAACGAAGTATCTTCCCCTGGAGGTGCGAGGCTGTGAGGTAAATGGATGTCGGTTTCGGCGCTGATCAGAGAACAATGTTACTACCCTACAATGATCTCAATTCGTAGAGGAAGTCGACTGACTTCTCGGGGCTGCTGCAGGAATGAAGTCACTTCCCTTGGAGGTGCAATACCTGCTAATCATATGGAAATCGGTCTCATTGCGGCTCCTAGAACAATGTCACTACCAAACAGTGAACTCGGATCATAGGGGAAGAGGACATGGTTCTCGTGACTGCTGCAGAAATGAAGTCACTTTCACTGGAAGTGCAATAGCTGTAGGGCAAAGGAAAATCGGTCGCGGGGCGACTCGAGAACAAAGTAACTCCTACAATGATCTCGGCTTGTGGATGAAGTGGTTAGGGTTCTCGAAGCTGCTGCAGGAATGAAGTTACTCCCTTGATATGGCGATGCTTGTTAGGAACTTTGAAATTGCTCTCGGGGCGGCTCCGAGAACAAAGTCATTACCCTACAAAGATTTCAGCTCGTAGAGGAAGTGTACATGGTTATCGGATCGGCTGCAGGGATGAAGTCACTGAGCCCGGAGGTGCAATGACTGTAAGGCAAATGGAAATCGGTCTCATCGCGGCTCCTAGAACAATGTCACTACCAAACAGTGAACTCGGATCATAGGGGAAGAGGACATGGTTCTCGTGACTGCTGCAGAAATGAAGTCACTTTCACTGGAAGTGCAATAGCTGTAGGGCAAAGGAAAATCGGTCGCGGGGCGACTCGAGAACAAAGTAACTCCTACAATGATCTCGGCTTGTGGATGAAGTGGTTAGGGTTCTCGAAGCTGCTGCAGGAATGAAGTTACTCCCTTGATATGGCGATGCTTGTTAGGAACTTTGAAATTGCTCTCGGGGCGGCTCCGAGAACAAAGTCATTACCCTACAAAGATTTCAGCTCGTAGAGGAAGTGTACATGGTTTTCGGATCGTCTGCAGGGATGAAGTCACTTAGCCTGGAGGTGCAATGACTGTAAGGCAAATAGAAATCGGTCTCATCGCGGCTCCGAAAACAATGTCACTACCCAACAGTGAACTCGGATCATAGGGGAAGAGGACTTGGCTCTCGTGACTGCTGCAGAAATGAAGTCACTTCCACTGGAGGTGCAATAGCTGTAGGGCAAAGGAAAATCGGTCGCGGGGCGGTAGAGAACAAAGTAACTCTCCTACAATGATCTCGGCTTGTGGATGGAGTAAACAGGGTTCTTGGAGCTGCTGTAGGAATGAAGTTACTCCCTTGAAATGACGATGCTTGTTAGGAACTTTAAAATCGCTCCCGTGGCGGCTCCGTGAACAAAGTCACTATTCTACGGACAATTTCAGCTCGTAGGGGATTGGGACATGGTTCTCGGAGCTGCTGCTGAAATGAAGTCACGATGCTGGTAAGGAACTATGAAATCGTTTCGAGGCGGCTCCGTGAACAAAGTCAGTACCCAATCACGATCTCAGCTCGTAGTGTAAGTGGACAAGGTTCTCGGATCTGCTGCGGTAATAAAGTACTTCCCGTGGAGGTGCAACGACTGCTAGGCAAATGGAGATCAGTCTCGGTGCGACTCCGAGAGCAATGTCACTCCCTTACAACGATTTCGGCTTGTTGGGTAAGTCGACTGAGTTCTCGGGGCTGCTGCAGGAATGAAGTCACTTTCCTTAGACGTGCAATAGCTGTAAGGCAAATGGAAATCGGTCTCGGTGCGTCTACGAGAACAATGTCACTACCCTTCAATGATCTCCGCTCGTAAGTGAAGTCGACAGAGTTATCGAGGCTGCTGCAGGAATGAAGTCACTTCCCCTGGAGGTGCGATAGCTTTAAGGCAAATTGAAATCAGTCTCGGGGCGGCTCAGAGAACGAAGTAACTCTCCTACACTGATATCGGCTCGTAGATGAAGAGGACATAGTTCTCGGAGCTGCTGCAGGAATGAAGTCACTTCCTTGGTGTGACGATTCGTGTGAGGTACTTTGAAATCGCTATTGGGGGCGGCTCCGTGAACATGTCACTTTCCTACAACGATCTCGGCTCGTAGAGGAAGTGTACATGGTTTTCGGATCGTCTGCAGGATGAAGTTCTTTTGCCAGGAGGTGCGATGAATGTAAGGCAAATGGAAATCGGTCTCGGGGCGGCTCAGGGAGCGAAGTAACTCTCCTACAATGATACCGGCTCGTGGATGAAGAGGACATAGTTCTCTCAGCTGCTGCAGGAATGAAGTCACTTTCTTGGTGTGGCGATTCGTGTGAGGAACTTTGAAATCGCTCTCGGGGCGGCTCCGTGAACAAAGTCACTTCCCTACAACGATCTCGGCTCGTATAGGAAGTGTACATGGTTTTCGGATCGTCTGCAGGAATGAAGTCACTTCGCCTGGAGGTGCGATGACTGTAAAGCAAATAGAAATCGGTCTCGGGATGGCTCAGAGTACAAAGTAACTCTCCTACAATGATATCGGCTCGTGGATGAAGAGGACATGGATCTCGGGCTGCTGCTGAAATGAAATCACTCCCTTGAAGTAGCGATGCTTGTTAAGAACTTTGAAATTGCTCTCGGGGTGGCTCCGAGAACAAAATCATACCCTACAACGATTTCAGTTCGTAGGGGAAGTGGACATTGTTTTACGGATCTGCTGCGGGAATGTAAATACTTTCCCTGGAGATGCAATGACTGTAAGGCAAATGGAGATCGGTCTCGGCGCGACTCCGAGAGCAATGTCACTCCC
>SDVV010043960.1:0-10202 GCA_016164225.1 Gammarus roeselii
AAATATGTAGATGTAGGCAGTAGAGGAAACATTTGAACATGGCGGCTGGTCCGCACTGTGAGTCGTATATGGTCTGAGAAGAGCGTTTGCGTTTGTCGTGTGCATGTCAAATTACCAAAACGATGGCCCAGAAAGTAGCCTCTCTGACAACCAAAAATTTGTGTGAATGTGAAAACGTCAATAAATTTTGAAATTTTAAATAACACATCCAATGAAAACAAACCTATGATTCAATATATTAACTTACGTTTTCAAATTCAGTCTACATTGGTTTCTATATCTGCACCTACGTGAAAACAGTTGATGAACTTTTCCAACCATTCATGCTATAAGAACAGATAAACAACAAGTTAGCCGAGGAAAAAATGCTTCCAAAGGCGTTGTCTGACTTTTCTTTTTCATTTGTGTGATTTTTTTTTCAATCTGGATTCGCGTTATTGTACAATAGGTACTAATTTATGATGCAATATAGTGAGAAAATAATGCAGTTTTTTTTTATTTTCACATCAGCCTCCAAAGTTTATTACCTTAGTTACGAATGTAAGGTCATGGAATTTTTCTAGAATTTTGCTGTGACTTCTTATGAATGGTATATTTACCTCAAATTGGACATTAGTACGATAGTTCATCTATAAAAAACAAACTTAAATTGAAAAAAATTGCAGCTATTATTTATGATTATAACCCACTTCTGTAATTCGAGTTTGTAATTTCAGGTTGAAAAAAATCATCAGTGTAGAGATGACGATGCTACCTGAGTCAGTGTCCACCTGAATGTTGAGTTATTGGTAGAAGTTCCGTGTTTTCCGTACATAGGCTCTCATTTGCAGGTGACTGGACATGTGGATGCTGAGGTGAAATCGAGAGTGGAGAGGAAGTATGAAAAGCGATGGGTGCTCTGAAGAGTGAGTGTAATGAGCTGTAGGACATCGGGTTTGGTCAGGGTTGTATGAAGGGGTACTTCTCCAATCTGTGCTCTACGAGGCTGTGACGTGGGGAGCGAATGCACGGGATAAGAGATGGTCGAGGGGCGAGAGTGGGAGAGAAGGACATTGAGGAATAATATCAACAATGACGTTGTTTGAATGAGATCCGGAATTTTGCGGAATATAGAGGGCAGTGTAGATTCACGTGAGCTGAGTTGGTCATGGATGTGGAATGCATCATGTATTGCCCCTGACATCGTCTCCTTAAAAATCTCCTCGAACAACTGGAGCTGGTCATGGATGTGGAATGCATCATGTATTGCCCCTGACATCGTGTCCTCCACAATCTCCTCGAACAACTGGATTACAACAGAAGATATGTTGTGTTCTTTCTATTCAAGTGCATTTATGCATTACATACCAAGCCAAAGAAACGGTAACCAACATCCCACGCCCTGTTTTCCGATCCTCAGTACAGACCTGCGTGTTACATATTCTCTTTGTGGCCACAATCACCACTCAGCTAACCCACTTCCCCTCAACAGCATGGACAGGCTTTGCAGGGACTATCGGCGCCTTTGATATGGAGTACATTGATAATGCAAGTCGCAGGCCGAACGAGATCAACAATCGCCATTGTTCAGTATAATCGAACGGATGAACGCAAGGGGGGAGAGCAATCTTCGCTGTGGCCTGAAGAAAAGGTCGTTACTTCACGATTTTTTTTTTGTTTTTCGCGAATAAAAGTCATCAATTGCATATTAACAGCCTATATATTGCATAAATGTTTGCATCAATGCATGATTATGACTTCATCATCATTAAATTTGATGTCATCTATCCCGGAAAAATAACTGATTAACTGATAGCTTGAGATTATAAAATTTTATTATGAATTTGTGGAGAAAATGCTGTTCACGAAACATTGGTGAAGATGTTCAACGATCGATCTGAGAAAGATTAATTACCGTCAAATTTTATGCATTGTGATTTATAGTACAGTATCAATTTTTGGAACACATCGGTAGATTGAACGCGGAAAGTGATCACATGCTGATCGAATTTACATTTTCAACACAGATAGTCTTCTATTCGTTGTCGGAGTAAATTCATCAGGACAGATATTTTCGAAATTGGTCACGGTCCGGAACTAGAATACATAAGAATGCGGTTTGCATGATTGCTGGGAAAGGTATGTTTTCATGTTATTCTGACTAAAAGCATAAGACTGACAGAGTCGGTTAGGACTCAGTCACTGTAGGAAGGGAGCATCAGGAGCACAGCCCAGGAAAAGTACTGGATTACGCATCGGAACCTTTTTTTTTTGTGAGTGATCACTTTTCAGCACAGAAATGCTGTTCAAAACTTTTTCTGACAATTCTACCTGGTTTGTGCATAACCAGGCACGAAAAATAGAAAAGCCTTTTGTAAATCAAAAAGAAGGACGGTCCGAGTTTTGTGATTCCTTACCTCGGCCGGGTTCTAGAACAGTTTAGCCTGGCCTGCCGTTGTGGGGGGAATTCTACGCATTGCTGCGAGAGACCAAGATTTTTTTTTATAAGGAAGGGCCGGCCTGCACGGACTGCCAATTAAAGGTTGGGGACTACTGAGCTAGTCTGCACAAACAGCAAATAGGAGATTGAGGATTTCAGAGCCAGTCTGAAGAAATTGTCAGAGGGATGATATGTATATTATATCTCTATGTGAATCACTCCAATGCGTGGATTATTCACCAGTGGATTCCAATTGCCTAGTTACAGCATCATTTCCCTCTAAATTCATGTAATTTGCTTCACAATTGCCAAATTTGGCACGGTTGGCAGCTGCGTGACAAGTTCTTTCTTTATGATATGTATAAGCAAGACCGGCATAAAAATATAGAAATCGGCTACACTCTCTGTCAAACCGGTGATTTCGTCCCGTATCACATCTAATCAAATCGGCTACACTCTCTGTCAAACCGGTGATTTCGTCCCGTATCACATCTAATCTATTGTTTGAACAAGGCTCATTGATTTATAACTTTCCTGCTTAAGTGTATTGATAATAATAAATATATGGACCTAGTATGGGTGAAATAGTTCAATCTTCATCACTGGCGACCTGGATTTTTATTCATCAATTCAGTATTCTATTCTAACCATTTATATTTATATCTGTATAAGAAAATGATCCTCTGTAGAAAATTTTCGAATATTGGTTAGAAAAAGATATGGAATATGGCAACGGAAAACTTTCCTGAGACATAGTCAAGTATGAGCATATTACATGGCTAAGATTCCCATCCGCTTGTGACTCTCCATCCCCAGCTTCCTGTGGTAGCCTTGATTTGTCCCACGTCATGTGTAGGTTGACCTTTTGGAACTCAACTGTGCGGAGAGGCCGACACAAAGCCCACTCGGCCTTCCCACTGGGACGAATATACTGTCCACAATGGAAATGAAACAACATATTTTCTAATATGAATTAAGTTATTACAGATAAGTTTTATTGCACGTTTCGGGAGAAAGCGTGCAAACAAAAGTGAATTGTAGTTTTCCTATTCTATCTATCATCAAAATTACATTCATCGATCAACAATTTTTTTTTTTATATAACACATAATTTCATCGTCCTCGGCGTCGCCTCACTAGCAGAATTTGCATTCTTTATTGTGGCGCTTAGTCATCATATGAAACTTCTCTCTTGGATTATTAAATACACAAGAAAAAACGACCCAAAATGATGAATCTCCATTTTTTCTCGAAGTTATTTTCGATTTATTTCGAATAAACTTGTCCATTGTCCACTCTGCCGAAAAGCCTAATTTAAAATAATTCAGAACGATTTCTTCTCGGAATAGGTAAAGAATGTGAATCGACATAAATCGCATGTTGGCATTCATTTTGATCACGGAATGAACGATGACGTGTAGTCGTTCCATTAGGCAACTTGTTTGCCCTCTCGGGTCGTAGTTCCAACTCGCACTTCTGCGGATAGCCGCAAACTAAGTGCACTTTTACCTTTCAATACTGTTTTAACACAGGAAATGTGATGTGGATTTTACCAAATATATTAGGGAAATCTACGTGTCATTAAACATACAATAACAGACATGTTCAATCTGAAGATAAACGATTTCAATTACTAAACATTCTACCAGATAAGAGGTACTGACTCATAAAAAATTAATATAGTCGTTTTTTTCACGTTTGATCCACGTGTAGCCTTCATTATACAGATCTCTTGTTATATCACGACATTCGTTGAAATGGGATCTGAACAATTATATCTTTTGTTTGCAAATAAAATTCATGTCCCACTGTTATTATGTTTAGGTGATTAAAATAAAATTTAGTAAATAAACACTTCAACAAATCACTTTATATCTAAATATTCGTTTAACAATGTTCTAAACTGTCATCACTTTATATTCAGTAAGGGCAATAATTACAACTCGTCCTCTGATTCTCTATGAATACGTAATCTGTTGCATCCGTATCTCATTCTTTTGACCACAAATACTTCAATCAGTACCGAATGAATTAAGAAGCTTGTCTCCATATTCTCCGCCTGAGGCGAGCAGTGAAGTAACACCAGTATGCAGGGACATGAAATAATGTTTTTTCCAGCGATGTGAATACAATACGCATGGATCGAAATAAAAATCACCCACAAACTATTTGAAGATATTACATTAGTCGATAGGGAGATTGATATGCAATTCAAATTTTGTTCCTGTTGCGATATCAGGAACAGGATATCATTAGATATTCTTAAATTCTTCAAATCCATATTCACAATTTATAGATGTACTCTCGACATTACATCCCCAACCAATGTTCTCTATGAGCTGTTCGTGAAAGCAAAATGACTCGCCGTTAAATTTATTGTGTCACGTGTACATACCTATGTGTTTGTCTAAGTTCTACGATCAAAAAAATGTTTCACGATGATAAGAAACCGGTTATATTGTAGTCAACGCAATGAGTGAGAGCAGAAGTTGACGATACCTCTCGTGCAGTAATTCATTAGCCCTCGAACCGTAAACCGAATACCAATCAACATCTTCATTTCCCCATCCCAGAGAGGTTAAAATAGCCTCTCCCCCTCTCTGACTCGTTAGTGCACTATACAACATTGATGAAATAATAATGAGTGTCGAGAGTGAATACAAATAAGGAAATCATTGTTCATACGGCCGTTTTGTGACTGCCGTATGACCGATCCGTTACCGGATTGTGCCTCCGCTCTTTGACCTACCGTTGACCATTCTATAACAGTTTCCTGAGTATTCCGTCGCCGTTCTCTAGGGAGACCGTGACGCTCGCGATGACAAGAGGCGAAAGATTCAATCAACGCTCATGTGACCGACTCTGCCCCCATCATGGGACAACAAGTCATGCTGCTATTTCAGGACACCATTATGCTTGTCGTGACTGCTCTGATGAACACGCGGCTAATGCAGCCTTCTTATGAACACTCTTTGGTACACTGGATTTAATGAAAGTTCTTTTATTTTTTTTACATTTTTGTCAATGGATTTCAAAGGAATTTAACATTGGATTCAAAATGGATTCGTATACGGAAGTATGCAATTCATACTAAAGGCATCCCGTATTTAATAATTTCACTTAGTTGGTCGAACACACAACGTTCTTTACGCATCCAACTCAATAACAGATGTTTTTCTATGTTGTACCGATTGGTATTGTTCCGTTCATTTTTTTAACAGTGGAATCATTATTCTGATAAACGCACAGATGATTTCCTCTAATATGAAATAAATTATCCTTATTGTGACCCAATTTTTGCATTTACTGCCTTGCAGATTTGAGTAAATCTAAATCCGAAAGTGGGCATTTACAAAGAACATTGCTTGATCTTCGAAATCCATTGCAAATAAGCAATCATTTATTGCTTTTGAATCCCACCATCCGTGCATGCATAGCACAAGCTTTATGCACAGCAGGTATTGACGGTCAAGTTTGGAACTGGAAAGCGTGAAAGCATTTCTGGGCGACTGTCAGGCCAAATTCCACTTCCGTTCATTGACACGTTTCATTTCCTCTTCCATTCCCGGTCCAATTATCCCACCTCCAATACAAGGCTAATGCCATCAATTACGAGTCAATATCGTCACCAATTATTGCTCATTGTTGATGACACCGCATTGGGGACGCGATGTGTTGCCTGTCGAACAAAATTGACGGAGAAACGCAGGGTGCAGGCGTAACATTGTACGGAAGGCAAGCCTCAATATGACCTATAAGAGTAATGTCAAATCCAGAATAAAATAAAGACCGGGGTAACCCAGGGTTTCAAATGATGACGTTATTGCCATGGGTTCTCGCCCCATTGGTGCACTGTTAACATGCTCACGACGCCACCAGTGCGTCGCGAGGAAAATATGTACCAAATATATGCTGTAATTTATTTTATTCTATAATTCCTTTATTGTTACAATTCATTTTGTGATATAATTCCTTTAATGATATAATACCTTTTCTATACCATCCATGTCAACCTTGTTAACAAAATTTTGAATTTGGTTTACGTTAAGAAGAACAGTTATTTTTCCTATGCCCTTAGTGCAGAAAAATGTATGACTGCTACCGGTTCTTAATATTAACTGACCTCATTGGCTTCACCGTACACTTGTAATAAGAAAATTCTAATCATTTGCTATATCAAGGAGAGCAACAAAAAAAATCAGATGAACTAAAATGATTTACCAAAACCTGTTGGGAATTCATTAGGGAAGCGGTTTCTTACGTTATTTTTACTTTCATAGTCTCCAATCTGCAATCGCCATTGAAGAACTATAATTGACCAAGCAACGACACAATAATGCACCATTGATACTTCCTCATAATCAAGTGTGCAAAAAAGTCCACGTTATTTTTTTTTGAGGGGGGGGGGGTGAGGAAGTCTTTAATGATTTATTGATTTTAGAAACGTTATTATTGATATGGACACTTATAAAAGGCTAAGTCATATCAAATGAGTTAGATCAGCTTAGCTTACCATTAATCATGAGGAGGTCAAAACAATGAACATAAATGTGTTTTTTTGTCACAAGTTACGCCAAAAATGATTGTAATTTCTACCTTCGCCATGCAAATCCGTCAAATGTATATATTACTTAATTAAATAAATAAAATCAGCCTTAGGGCAAGGTGGGACTCTGAAGCGACACATAAATGACAACAGCCTAAAATAATACGAGGATGAACCAACCAGAAGGTCTAATATATTAAATTTTGTATGATCGGTAAAATATGAATCACGAAATCATGAATAATCTGAAGAAAAAGTAGGAAAACACAATTCTGTAAAATTATAAATCACCTCAAATCGAACAAAAATTTACCAGCCAGAAACAAGAGTTAATTTCGAAGGCCTACGAAACATGCAAGCTTTGATTTAAGGTTCCATTTTGAAGGTAGGATGGCAGTGTAATGTTCATGTTCTTCTCAGACAAGGAAGTGCATTAAAGAAAGTAACACGTTCCAGAAGAAAAAAAATCCTGCGTAGCTAAACGAAAAAGTTGAATAAGACATTGTTCACAGGGAGGGAAAGGACTGTGTCGAGTGCACGTAACTGATTCCCCACGATAATTCAAACAAGCACTTAAGCAGGCTGGCAAAGTGTAAACATAGTTTCGGCAGAACTGTTAAAAGAAACACGGAGATCATTGAAGTAAGAATGACGAGCATCGCATCTCAATAATGCAGGGCATGCGACCAAAGGACCTCCGACAAAGACTATATTCCAATATACTCAACGACAATCGTGTATTCACAAATTTAGCTATAAACAATTATTGTAATGTGTGATATATAATTATAGTCTGTGCAAAAGAAGTACATGAGCAAATCAAATAGGAAACAAATCCAGAAATCTACAGAATCTGATAATAGTGCACCCAATTCAGTTGAAAATTTCTCCGAAAATATCAGCAATACACTGGAAGTGATGATTGTCAGATCAATTGAAACTGAAACCATCAAAGATGATTGAATGAGTACATACATCACAACAATTTTCAGTTAATGAAGCCGGTCAAAGTCAGGTGAATACAGACCACTTAATCAAACTTCTGCGCTCAGCAAAACCAAGGAATGTCATATCAAAGAATGAATTACACGTCATATAGCTAGAAATAAGCTGATCAAAGATCAAATTTGAAATTGGTGATCTTACCAAAATTCTTGACCGTTCGATAACTTGAATGAATCAAGAAATTCAGTAGCACTTGACCTTGTCTGGATTATCCCTCCTTTCAACAAGAGTTTGGTTCAGTACGCAAACAACGGGTTTTGTAGGGAATAGTCAGCGGGCTACACCTACAGTGGATCGAAAGTGCCACCGACAAACGTTCATGGACCCCTCCGCTGCACGGGCTGCAAAAACTACATCGACTTCGGCATCATCAGCACGATTTCAAAATTTGTCGACGACATCAAACGGCAACAAAGCGAATGGCGAGCAGGAACGCATATCTATTCAGAGTGACCTCAATACCCTAGTAGACTTGGCAAGTGACAACTGGACATCAGTGGACAGTTACATTGGAGTCCAGACAATAAAATACGAGTAAATAATGATAAAACAGCATATGACTGAAATGAACCACTAATGAGATTGACATGTTAATTATCATAAATCTCAAATGAAGAAAACAAGTGGAAGCTAGTTTCAAGGAAGCCATTCACGTCTGCAATTCAATTCTGGTCCACTCACCAGAGAAGGAATATCAACAAGTGGAAACGGATTCGTGGCTGTGCAACATAAATGATCTTATAACAGAGAACCAAGGTCACTATAAACTAACTTGCTGAACAAGCACTGGAAAACATAGCATTCCGCTACTGATTTAGAATGATGAAAGTACAGCAGCAGCAGAAGGAGGCCACAACTGCTGTTGAAGCCGTTCAGCGGGTATGAGCTCTCCTTCCCTATTTATCAAACTATGTTTACAAGTGTTTATAAGTGTGAAAAGACAGCAAAAGGCTTTTCTCATCCAAATTTGGTTGCCATAACTATTTTTTCATAGTACCTTTATTTTACATATATATTTTCCTATGCAGATGTATACCATCAAGACCGTGTTCAACAATATCGTCGAATCAAGGACCTGTTTGGTGTATACAACACCAGGTAAAATTATAGGATCAACGTGGCTATTTTTCCGTTTTACATCTTTACCAATAAAGTTAGATCGGTCATGATAGATATTGCTAAAAAAATACTCATCACACCAGCAATGTGACTATTACAAAAAAGTCCCATCTTCAAATATGGGAGAGCAGATAGATGCAACTTCGACATCTTGCCATCAACCCAAGACCAATGTGGGCCAACCTCGTGCTTCCATCCGTTAATGTTAATACGTAACTAATCTTTATTTTTTCACCAATCGAGTTTTTTTCATTCTACGTTATTTCTTTTCTAACATATGATATTTAACAGATCGTGGTAACGACTCGATCGGGAGTATTGAAGCTTCAAGGCCAGATCAACACGAACTTCCGGAATGAAATGGTGCGGAACATTATTTGGCGCAGACCTACGGATGTTAGCTAGTGTTTAACGATTTTTTTTGAGTCTGAGTTCTAAATTTTTTTTTTTCAAAATGGCATCTAACTCTGAGCAAAATGGTTTCATCTCCAACTATACATAAGTTTTCGTTCGTGTGCAGACCGTATCCAACGCAGGACAATACCCCTCCAGCAAATTACACACAGTCATCGCCCGAACTATCAAGGCTATAGTTCGGGTTACCCGAACTCTCAAGGCTATACGCACACAGTCATCGCCCGAACTATCAAGGCTATTTGCTTGCCAGATTTGGATACGGTAACCCGTACTGTCATCACCCAAATTACCAGGGCCATCCGCTGGCCACGCCTGTATACAGACATCACTACCAGCAACGCTCTTTGCCGATTCGTCACCCTCGACAAGCTAAAGTTAGAAGTAGTAGTAAGTACTCCGAAACGCAAATGTGAAGGATTATAGATAGGGATAAATAGAGTTAGTTTTCAGTCTAGGGAGTTTGCACCCCACATTTTCACGAACGGCCAGAGTCAGACAGGCAACTAACGGGTGACGCGGAGGCGGGTGACGCGAAGACTTACGGCCTAGTTTGGCAAGGTTTATGTTTTGAACATTTTATTTTGTACTGTATTTTGATATTCATTGTAGTTATATATATGTTTTTTCTTCTTTAGATGGTTGTAGTGGAGTTTAATTGGTCTCTAACTGTTGCTCAGTATATATTTTTATTCGGTT
>SDVV010043961.1:0-10202 GCA_016164225.1 Gammarus roeselii
ATAATTTGTTGCATAATATAAGAAGCGGCGGCATACTAGCGATGGGCTGCGACGAATTCAATTGAACTATTAATTACGGTAATCCAAATAGTGTACATGATAATGAAGTGTTATGTTTAATGTAAGATAAATTGAAAACCCATTGCTAGACGATGGAAATAAAAGATTTAATAATAATTATAATAATCAGTTCATCGAACAACTCCACTACGCAGGATGTTGTTCTGATCAGCACGAACAACAAGTGGCACGTGACTGATAATTACTGTAAATTAACCTATTACATCGCCTCATTGCGCTGTCCAGGAGCCGTCTCGCATGTCGTATGCGCTTTATGACGAAGGGCTCAGTTTTGACGTCCTGTCTACGGACATTTCAGGTAAAATTTCACTACTTCAACCTTTTCAAATTAAGTTAAATCCGGTTTTGAACTTTTTTTGACTTGAATGGAAGTGCGTCCGACTGATATGCAGGAAATTTTACCTTTAATCCTCATTTTTGGTTTATGTGATTTAGCTGACACAGTGCTCAGGGCTTCAGGCGGGTAGACTGGAGCCTGCGTGGGTCAGGCAGCGACCAATCACGATCCTCATATTCTGAAAACAGAGCAATCAGTGATTAAGCTGGGAACGATGTACCAGCCCTTCGACAATGATGTCACGCTGTTTCAGCCCTCCGACAGTGACGTCACGCTGTGTCAGCCCTCCGATAGTGATGTCACGCTGTGTCAGCTTTCCGATAGTGACGTCATGCTGTGTCAGCCCTCCGACAATGACGTCAAGCTGTATCAGCTCGATAGTGGCGTCATGCTGTATCAGGTCTCCGACAGTGACGTCACGCTGTATCAACCATCCGACAGGGACGTCACGCTGCATCAGCCCGACAGTGACGTCACGCTGTACCAGCTCTCGACCGGGACACGTTACGCCGCATCAGCCCGACAGTGACGTCACGCTGTATCAGCCCGATAGTGACGTCATGCTGCGTGTACCCGGCAGTGACGTCACGCTGTGTCCCCCCGACAGTTACGTCACGCTCTACCAGCACTCGACAGGGACACCACGCTGTACAAGCCCTTCGATAGTGACGTCACGATGTATCGGCCCTCCGACAGGGACGTCACGCTGTATCAGCCCTCCGACAGTGACGTCACGATATATCAGCTCTCCGAATGTGACGTCACGCTGTAGCAGCCCTCCGACAGGGACGTCACGCTGTATCAGCCCGACAGTGACGTCACGCCGTATCAGCCTGACAGGGACGTCACGCTGTATCAGCCCGATAGTGACGTCACGCTGTATCAGCCTGACAGTGACGTCACGCTGTATCAGCCCGATAGTGACGTCACGCTGTATCTGCCCTCCGAGGGTGACTTCATTACTATAATAGCCCCCGACAGTTACGTCACGCTGCATCAGCCTTACAGGGACGTCATGCTGTATCTGCCCTCCGACGGTGACGTCACGTTGTACCAGCCCTCCGACAGAGACGCCACCCTGTACTAGCCCTTTGACAGTGACGTCACACTGTACCGGAAAGGAAAAGTTTGTATAAGGATATGGCATTTAACGATGATACTCGAAACAACTCAAATCAGCACATGAAGATAAAGCTACCGACCCACAATGGTGATCTGAGATTGTCACAGTTTCATTCCTCGTTAAACCATGCTGACCGGTGTCCCCCCAGCAGTGACGTCACGATGCACCATCAGAAAGAGTGACGTCATATCACAGATTAACTCTGACTGTGATACATACTCTGCAATGATGTCCAGCAAAATACCGTCCAACTCAGCGCTGAAAATGACGTCTTTTAAAGAGAGGTTTGCTGCTAAGCGCTTGTGACATCAGTCTGGCGTGCATCACAGCACGCTCTGTAAGAAAATACATTCCATTCATTTTCCCAGGATCAGATACCGATTCAGGCACTAGGCCGAAATCTCCCAGGAAGGAGGGTGGCCGACAAAAAGGCGAAACACACACTCTCACATGCTCACACTCACAGAACTTAGCCACTTTGCGTTAAAGGGTCCGGCCGGAACACCCCGCAACACACACTCTGGGTCACGAGTGCTTCCCGAGAATCCGTGTCGGCAGCATTGCCTGACATTGTGACCGGTTTACCCCCGTCTCTTCATGATGGCCGCCCCCCATCCACCACCCACGACCGTCCCGTCAACGTGATGTCAAGAGTGGGAACGTACATCAGGGCGGCGTCAAATATCAAATATTCACAATCACTCTCCACTGACGCTTATTCATTGCACGCTCTTTCGCTACTTCCACATTCAAGTCTCTCCTTCATAACGCCTGCTTCACACCATCCATCCAACCATACTTCGATCCACCTCTAGGCCTACAGCCACTCGCCTCCACCTTCATCACCCGTTTTAGTAATCTCCCTCATCCATCCTCGCCATGTGCCCAAAACAACTCAGAACACACGAATTCACTCTGTCCTCTAACTTCTTTACTATCCCCGATCTTGATCGCACCAGTTATTGATCCTCTTTCTCAGCGTCACACCAGCTGTGCTCCTCAAAGATTTCATCTCGAAGATATTCAACCTTCTTCGCTCATCTGCTCGCGACGTCAGTTCAGTTTCCAGGGATACTTAAAACACTGTACTTCCTCCAACAACTCTCTATTTAGGAGGAAACTTGGTCTGTTCGCATCGACAGTCCTCGAGCATCTCATTACTTTACTTTTACACCCACAGTCACTCGCAGCTTCATCCTCTAACACACTCTACCAAACTCAGATACTAGCCTACATAGCTTCTCCTCTGATTCCGCCACCAGCGCCGTATCATCCGCAAACAGCAACTGGCTCGACTGCCAACTCCGCTTATTCACTTCCAACATCTCCAAGCCACGACCCAGCACACTCGCATTCACCTTCCTGACCACTCCATCCAAGTGACGATAGGATGGAGTGGTCAGGAGACATCGCGCAGGGAGACATCACGCAGCCTTGTCTCGGGCCTACTTTCACCGTGAACCAATCACTCATCTCGCTTCCCACTCAGACACATGCTCGGCTGCCCCCATAGAAACTCAACAGATTTTCGCCCACTCCATAAAAACGCAACACCCTCTACAACGCTTGTCTGTCAATCCTGTCAGATGCATTTTCCAAGACCATGAAGGTTCAAAACACATCCTTTCCCTTCTCAAGGTACTTCTCACATACCTGTCTCACTGCAAAGATCTGATCGGCACACCCTGTACCCCTCCTAAAGCCACACTGTTCCTCTCCAATTGCGCAATCCGTACATTCTTTAATCATTTTGATCAGCACTCTCCCATTTAACTTACCGACCACACATGACAAACTGATGCCTCATGAGTTACAGCACTCATTTTCATTTCTTTTGTCCTTATACAGTGGAAAAATGCAAGCACCTCGTCATTCAATCGGTACCACACCCACCACAAAACACACGTTCAGTAGCCTCACCAACCATTCGACGATCGATACTCCACGCTTTTTCAAGCACTCAGTCGCAATGCTATCCAAACCAGGGGCTTTGCTGCTTGCATCACCTCCACCGCCTCCTGCACCTATTCCCAAGCAATGTTCGCCACAAGTCTCTCTCCCAAAACTGGCATCCGAGCACCACCACCCACAGCAACAATGTCAGCCTCTCTGTCATCCTCGGCATTCAACAATTCATCAAAATACTCTGCCCACGTTTTCCGTACGTCAACACTTTCCAACAATAACTGGCCGCTTTCATCTTTAACAACCTTCTCCTCTCCGACCTCTTCCTTTCTCACCTTCTTCATCTCTTTCCAAAACATTTGTTTGATCTCCTCAAAACTATGGCACAACCGTCTGCCCCACCTGGCATCCGCGTCCCTTTGGCTTTCCTTACCACCCGCTTCACTTCTTTTCTCTTCTCTTTATAGTTATCATAGGCCACCACTGACCTCACCTGTAACCACTCCTCAAATGCTCTTCTTTTCTACGCCACCGCCTGTTTGACCTCCTCGTTCCACCACTCGCAGCCTTTCCATCTGCACCCGCCCAGAGGCGCACACCAAACGCTTTTTTCGCACATCTCAGCGAGCTGCGTTTCTCCATTCTTCCTCCACATCTCTCAGGTCCTGCCTTTTCAAGTTGTCATATTCCTCCATCAAGGCCCGCTGGAACTCCTCGGCTCTGCTTCCCACATTCAGTTCACTCACTTTCACTACCTCTCTCCCTCTTCTCACTCTTTTGTTCGCCATCCACCACTGCTCCACTCTTAATCTACCTTCCACCAGCAGATGGTCAGACACTCCTCCACCCTCCCCTCTCAATACCCGCACATCTAACAGCCTCCCCACCACTCTCCTCGAAATCAGCACAAAATCCATCAGCGCTCTCTCCTCCACTGCACCATGGGCCATCTTTACCCATGAGTACTTGAGGATATCTCGCTTCTTGAATAGGCTATTTCCGACCACCAACTCACGCTTCATGCACAGACCTATCAGGTTTTCTCCATTGTCATTTCTACCGGGAACGCCATATCTCCCTATCACATTTTCCACCACTACATCTCCAACTCTCGCACTAAAGTCGCCCAGCACAACCACATTATTTTAATTGACTCCCAAAACTCTCAATGCACTTGCTCCCAATGCCCTCTCCTCCCCACTCCTCTCGCTACCAGGCCCGTACGCCCCAGGATCATCTAAAGGAAGTTGATGACTCATGAGGCAATGCGTTGGGAGATCGTGGATTCGTACGACTGGAACGTACGAATCGTCCAGCACGACTGGAACGAAATCACCCTACTCGTCCAACACGACCGGGACTAGGCTTGGTGACTTCAAGGGGATTCCCACACTAAAGCAGGAATTCAATGTTTAACATCAATAGACATTTAGCATCAAAGATCTTGCGTATCCTCTCCAGCAAAAGATCTTTGTCAAACATCTGATAACTTAAGGTGTTTCGGGACCACACCAGTGGTTAGGGACTGGCCGTGTACGCTAAAAGCTGTACAGAGTTGTAAATATTCACGAAATTGCGTACGCTCGATGAAGACCACAAGGTGTTTATGTTTCATCAATTTCGATACTTCTGTCCTGAGAAATACTTCGGAATTACTTGCCTTTATTACGGGACAGAACTGCTCTTCAAATTTATTCTGAGTCCGTTTAACTTTTAGTATGTAAATGCATTTTGTTCCCAAGGACCGCTCAAGCTACTTCATTCTGTGTAACAAATGAATAATTTCTCCCGTTGATGCGAGAAGTAGAAGTTATTGCATATTTGATTCCAGAACCCTCCCCCTCCATACGGTACACTCTACTGAACAAACCTCCTCGATAACAAATACTTGCGAACATACGAATAGAACCCCGTTAGGCAAACGTGAACCAACGATCATTTACAACCCTTACCGAAGATTTCACTTTTTATATCAAAAGGTTTCCGTTCAACAGTTGCTAACTTCTTGCATGTTGCCACCTGTTGCCTCTGTTCACTACTCGGCTGGCTGGAATAACTTGCCTCCATTATTATGTGATTCGCTAGTACCTTATATCCCACCAGACAACGCACAAAGAATCTGCAAGTTGGATATTTCGCTTAGCTACGTCCGCCCCATTGAGAGCTGTGTACGGAATAAAAATATTTCAATACCTATGCAAATCTTCCATGGAAGTGTACAATAGAATGTTCGAAGAGCGAGAATACTACAGATCACTCCCTTCGCCGCCAAGCGGAGGAGAGAGACGTTCTTTTCGAAACAAGAGGAGTAGGGTGGGTGGACAGGGGGGGTTCAGACCGAGGGTAAAGGCACTAAAACGTACGTATAAAGGGTGGAGTTAAGAATAAACTAACGAACGGGCGATGTAGAGAGATTCACATCAAACGCTGACGAATGGCAGGTTAAAAGAGCGAGGGGGGCTGGAAACAAGAAATAAATTGACTACAGACGGAGAGAAAAGCTGAAGACGAGAGGAAAAAAGGGGGCTGGAGAGGAGGGGAAGGGGATGGGGATTCAAGATGTGAAGGGGGACGGTCGTTGCGAGGAGAGAGGGGAAGCAATTCAGCAACGAAATTATAAGGGGAACTTTTTGAGAAGAAGGCGAAGAAGAGATCAAACAAAAAGTTATTGGAGTGCAATTATCGAGTAGGAATATTGTCCCTCGGTCTAAATGGAAGCGTCCTCCAACAGAGAACTTGAGAGCAGGATGATGGTGATGGATATGGGGCCTGAGAGCTGGACCGTTTGAGAGCAGATTGATGAGGGACTGATGACCACAAGATGAGTGTAGCCGAGCCCTTTGACGAGTGGAGGCAAGGGATTGGAACGGGGCTTGGAGTGGGAGAAAGGGCATGTTTTTGCAGGGGAGGTGAGGAGCTGGTGATTCATTTTGTTGGTAAAGTAGATCATTTCTGACTCTTCACCAAGGCTGCACGTAGCACGTCCCTTTGTCGCACAACTGATTGTGACGTTTCCTTACAAGGATGCTGAAATTAGAGTTTCAGGAATGTGCAGTCGGTGTTACGAAAATGGTAAAACTTGAGATATTAAAAAATTAAAGTTGGAGTAACGGACATGTGGAGCTGGAAATACGGTCGTGGAGCTGGAGTTTCTGGCTTTGTGGAACTAAAGTTACGAACATAAGTGTTATGATCAACCTCAGCTAGCAGATATATATGTCTCAATGTCTATTCAGACATTCCCGTAAAACTTGAGTCTTTTGCACTGCGCGAGAAACAGTGTAGGTCTGTCAACCCTAGGAAACCTGTCTTTGCGTATTTTCCATCACCCTCCAAAGTGTTTCTTTTAGCAAACGGCAGTTTGCCCCCATATTAGATTACTTGACTGAGAGACGTCGTCAAGTGTATCCTATTCGTCCCATTTGTGAATGTCACTCAAAAAGTAAGCAAGTCAGCAATATGGTGCCGGGTATTTGATAACGAAGAGGGCCAGGTTTCCCTCTCCTGCCCATGGTAGCCTTTTAGTTGTAACGAATTTTGGGCGGGGTCTAAGTTTTGCCATAACGGCTGAATTTACTTGTATGCCAATGAGGTACAAGCAGCCAAGGAAGACACGCCCCTCATTGGAGAGTTCTTGCCTCTATTTCAGTTTCGGCCCGCCTCTTTTTTGAGAGTTTAAGTTATTCGGGTAGTGAGGTGATTGGGACATCACAATACGTAAGAGAACAGCACGGGAGGAGGTAAGCCCCATTAGAACAGCGACTGAAGCTGGCTATCCCTGTTACATATAGGTTGTTGTTAACTCAGTGTGATACTTTGCTAGATCATAAAATATGACTCGATAAATACTTTCATAATTAGATGTTTATATGTCTCGTTTTTGTATCTTCCTACAGGGTGGGTGTTCTGTTCTCTACTCTACTCTGTTCTCTTCGCTTTTCTTTGTGAACCTAACTCAACTTTATTGTACTTCACTATCCACCTACAATACTTGACGATGTACTCATGCCTTCTCTTGTTATAGTATCATAATCATTATTCATGCTCGTTTGAGAAGTACCCTGTTTACGCGTGATTGTTACATTATTCTAAATGATATGATAAAAAATATCTTGTCATCATTACAAACTTGCTCCACCTTTAACGCATTGAACAACCTTTAAAGTTGAAGTTTATAAGACAAGGAGCTGGAGCAACGGGCCTTGTGGAATAGAAGCGTGTAAGCTGCGGACGACAACATGAGAGCGCTTTAGTGCTAGACTGACACTCACTCCTACGAACGACTAGCGCACGAAGCACCCGAATCCTAATGTTATAGTGATCCTAATAACTTTATTTACGGGCATGACGAGCTTAATATTCGACTGATGTGGAATTAAAGTTACCATTTGCGTATGAGAAATGCTACGGGCGCAGTTAAATTACGGTTATGGGTCCTGTGGAATTTGATTTATTGTGCATTAAATCAATTTACAGGTGATGGATGTTCGAGTAACGGACACTCTGAAACTCAACCCGAAGTGCCGCACGTGAAGCTTGACTTACAGACGCTATGGCTCTACATGGCAGACACAGGAGAGTTACAGTGACTTACAAGCACTGTGGCCCTACATGGCAGACACAGAAGAGCTACAGTGACACACAGACGCTATGGCTCTACATGGCAGACACAGAAGAGCTACAGTGACTTGCAAGCACTGTGGCTCTACATGGCAGACACAGAAGAGCTACACTGACTTACAAGCACTGTGGCTCTACGTGGCAGACTCAGTGCATGGAGCTACAGGGACTTACAGCGTTTTGTTCTATCTCGTAGAAACAGTGAAACTAGAATTTCTGGCCTAGTGGAGCTGCAGCGGTTCCTGTTCTCGGTTGAACAACTTGATATTTACACGAGCTACTCTGCCAGGGCAGCCTTGGCCATACATGAAATATTGTCGGTGTATGATCGAGCGACGGCCTCCAATGCGAGCTGGGACGGGGTGCCAAATCCAATTCGAACTGAGGCTTGCTGTCCAGGCCTGCTGCATCAATGCAAACTGGGGCACTTTGCCCAGGCATGCTACATGCATCAACGCGAACTGGGGCTTGCTGTCCAGGCCTGCTATATCAATACGAACTGGGGCTTGCTAGCCAGACCTGCTACATTGTTGCAAACTTGAGCTTGCTACCCAGGCCTGCTACATCAATGCAAACTGGGGCTTGCTGGCCAGGTCTACTACATCAATGCGAACAAGGGCTTGTCTGTCCAGGCCTGCTACATCAATGCGAACTGGGGCTTGCTATCCAGGCCTGCTGCATCAATGTGAACTGGGGCTTGCTGGCCAGGCCTGCTACACGCATCAAAGCGAACTGGGGCTTGCTGACCACGCCTGCTACATCAATGCAAAATGGGACTTGTTTTCCAGGCCTGCTACATCAATGCGGACTGTGGGCTGCTGCCCAGATATGCTAAATTAATGCGAACTGGGACTTGTGCTGCCTAGGCGTACTACATCAATGCGAACTGGGGCTTGCTGGCCAGGCCGACTACATTAATGCGAACTGGGGCTTGTGCTGTACAGGCCGGCTACATTAATGCAAACTGGGGCTTGTGCTGTACAGGCCGGCTACATTAATGCGAACTGGGGCTTGTGCTGTACAAGCCGGCTACATTAATGCGAACTGGGGCTTGTGCTGTACAGGTCGGCTACATTAATGCAAACTGGGGCTTGTGCTGTACAGGCCGGCTACATTAATGCGAAGTGGGGTTCGCTGCCCACAATGCGAACTGGGGCTTGCTGCCCAGGCCTGCTACATGCATCAAAGCGAACTGGGGTTTGCTAGCCAAGCCTGCTACATGCATCAAAGCGAACTGGATCTTGCTGCATAGGCCTGCTACATCAATACGAGCTAGGACGGGCTACCAAGGGCTCTTATGTGTTGGCTTAGCGTCAGTGACGATGCGAAGGCAGTGTACAAAGAGAGAAATGTGACTTGAGTTACGCACCTGTGCTTCAGTTCCTTACAGTTCCTACAGTTGTTGACGACCCATTATCTTAATAGGTGAAGAATGCATTAGATTCTAACACAAGCAAACGTAATTTTTCTTGAACACAACTTACGATTATGAAGCCTGAACTTGATCAACCTCTGGTCGTGTAACGAGTTAGATATTAGGAAAATTAAGGTTGTTAGCATAAGACGCGAACAGTCATCGTCTAATAACGTAGGGCAAAGGATCGTCGTCTAATACCGTAGGGCTAAAGATCATTGGCTAATAACTAAAGGCAAAAGATCGTCGTCTAATAACGTAGGGCGCAGGATCGTCGTCTAATAGCGTAGGGCGAAGGATCATCGGCTAATAACGTAGGGCAAAGGATCGTCGTCTAATAGCGTAGGGCGAAGGATCGTCGTCTAATACCGTAGGGCGCAGGATCATCGGCTAATAACGTAGGGCGCAGGATCGTCGTCTAATAGCGTAGGGCAAAAGATCGTCGTCTAATAGCGTAGGGCGAAGGATCGTCGCCTAATAACGTAGGGCGAAGGATCGTCGTTTAATACCGTAGGGCATAGGATCATCGGCTAATAACGTAGGGCGAAGGATTGTCGTCTAATAGCGTAGGGCGAAGGATCGTCGTCTAATAGCTTAGGGCGAAGGATCGTCGTCTAATAGCGTAGGGCGAAGGATCGTCGTCTAATAGCGTAGGGCGAAGGATCGTCGTCTAATAGCGTAGGACGAAGGATCGTCGTCTAATAGCGTAGGGCGAAGGATCG